>PVJI01017508.1:0-35614 GCA_004026765.1 Micronycteris hirsuta
ATATCAGTGAAAATATTGCTGTGTGGAATATCTGAAATTTTCATGCCTATGTTCTCCTCTAGGACTTTTATGTCTTTAGCTCTATAAATTCAATCAAGCTATTAACTCTAGATTTTTATATTCAGTCTGTTTTTTTCCATTTTTATTCTTATCTAAAATTATTTTTCTCACTTTTAGTGAACTATTAAGGGAGAAAAAAATGGGCTTTTACCCTTACGGAAATGTTTTCCATGATTATTTCTAGATTTTTGACATTTACCTTTTTTTCATTATCAACCACACCTAACCTTTGAAGAAGCCATTGCTTTTTATTTCTGGGTACTTTATGTTGGGACAACTCTAAGCCTAAGTTTTCCAATTCATTTACACAGAAATAATAACATTACCTACTTTAAAGATTTTTAGTATAATTAAATATTTCTTATATTGCAATATAATGGTTCACTATTTAAAAACTTCAGGAGAATGTAATTTTTTAAATGTATTCATTTTGGTAATTGGTAGGTGAATGTTTGCTATATTCTTACCTACACTTATAGTCTGAAATATAATAGATGCATAAAACTTCTCCTGGCCAGGTGGCTCATTCAGTTTGGAGCACTGTCCCATGCAGCAGAAGGCTGCCAATTTGATTCTCACTCAGAGCACAAACCTGAGCATAGATTCGATCCCCAGGTCAATTGCATGTGAGAGGCAACTAATGTTTCTTTCTTACATCGATGTTTCTCTCTCCTTCCCTCTCTAAAATCAATAAACATATCATCAGGTGAGGATGGATTAAAAGGTAGAATCTTAGTAAAGTATTTTAAATAACATTTAATATTTTCATTTTGTATACTCTGGGTGGTGTGAATTCTACTTAGAAAAAATAAGTAAAACTGCCTGTCTTCATTGTCAGCAATGTAACTCAGCTTAGTTGAATACCGTAGCCCTTTGGAATGTAGATATAACTAAAACAAAAAGAATGCACCCATTTTTAAACAAAAAAATGTCTGATTCACATTTGAAATAAAAAGAACGTTTCCTTAAAAAAGCTAATATCAAATATTTTAAAGTGAAGATGTTAGAGATATGCATTAAGAGCATACCTATTTTTCTTTATATTTTTAAAGTATATCTTATTGATTATGCTATTACAGTTGCCCCATGTTTTTCTCCTCTTTATCCCCCTCCTTCCTGTATCCTCCCTCCTTCCAACATCTGCCCCTCTTAGTTCATGTTCATGGGTAGTACGTATAAGTACTTGGTGTCTTCATTTCCTATACTATTCTTAAAAAAATCAAAAATTGAAATTACTTCAAATAGAATATTAAATTTTACTTCATAATAACTTCACTATCCACAGGTTTCATAAATTTTGTTCAGATCTTTTAAAATCCTTAAAAAGAAAGGATTAAATTCATTTCCATTTTTTCTATTTTTAGTAAATTTTTATAAACATGTTTTCCTTCAGATGTGATTCAATTATTTTACCAATTTTCTAGTATTCTATATAAACGATATTTCTAAATGAACCTCTAAGTGAAAAAGAGTAAGCAAATATAGTTTTTACCTTTTCTACCAACACATACAGGAAAATCCTGGACAGTATGTATAATTTTAGAGCTAAAGGCCACTGACTTCCCAGGCCTCCTTCCAAATCTCATTTTACCGCCTTTAACTGAATATCCTCCTAATGCCTGTGCTATGCTGCATGATGCAAAGTCTAGCCTATGTTACTCTCCCCTTACCTTTTCAGGAATATTTTTATTATCCCTATGTAACAAAGAAAAAAAAAGAACAGTAGTTTGGATATTTAATCAAATTACTCAAAAAAACTGTAGTGCAAATCTGTGAAGAGGAGAATGTCACCTAAAACCATATTCTATGACCCCAAGGTTAGTGCCAATTTTATCACCCCTTAATACTTCTAATTGTATAATTTATGCTCAAGAGGGAGAAATGACTTTTCCATAGTGTTGTTTAAGAAGGACAGGTGAGAGTAAAATAGTTGATTTCTCATTCCCAGGATAGGTTTAATATTACTGTACATCAAACAACTTTGAAAAACCAAGATCACCGCTAAGGCAGAAGAGTCGCAAAGTAGGTAGGCATTGCAAACTCCAGGAAATGTATTGTGCCTATCTGTACTGCAGAATTAAGTAAGGTTTAAATTCTTGGTCTCAAAGTCAAATATTTTTAGTTATACACATTTCAAGCCAGAATGTTTGTGGTATTTTACAGCAACTATAATAGGAACTGTAACAGATGGGATAAAAAGTTGATAACCGAGGATGGCATATCCAGTTACCCCTAAGGAAATGTGATTTAAAAAGCATCTTGGTAAAGACAGAGAGACTGACAGAACTAAAACAGCTGCAGTTGCAAAGTAAAGTAACTCAGATGTGTCCTCTATTTTATGTGCATTCTCTTGACTGAGTAGCTGTCAACAGAAGGCACAAAAGGGAAAGGACAGATTGGTAAATGATAGATAGATAGGTAATAGATAGATGATAGATGATAGATATTCTGCAGATATTAGGCATAGTTTGCACAAAGAATATCATCAGCAACACCTCTTCTTAAAAAACCTGAATAGTAAGAATTTTTCATTGTTTTTAGTTCTTCAAGTTTCCCACAATTTTTCAGCCACACACATAATAAACTGGCTAACTTTATTGCACGCATATGGTTAAAGAGTGACTCTTCATGAGGATGAATTAATTTATGCCCACACCTGGTAAGCACAGCTAGTGAACCTTGCATTTAATGAAAAATGTTGGCTAGGCTAGTGAAAATGGGAAGGGAAAATGATGTTCAACATTATTTTATAAAGCAAGATTGATATTAAAAGTTATTAATCAAAACCTTAGAATAAAGCAAAATTTTAGCTACTTAAATATTTTGGTTAAAAAAAAAATTGTTTTCATTGCCAGCCTTTTGCTAAATAAAATGGCCAAATATTGGAGTGGATATTTGCCAGACTCCAAGGTTTAACTCCAACAGAGATACAGCTATATCATTTTAATTGATGCTGTTCATAAACAGTAGAGAATTATCTTTTCTTCCTGTATGTTATTTTACAAGCTGATGCACCTGACCGTAGTTCAGGCACACTACATCAGAACTTTGAGAGTCAAGGACAAACTTGCAGAGTAATTTTGTCAGCAAACTACTCAAAGAGGATCTTTAGAGTTATATTGAGCACCTCCATCTTTTATATATTAACTTGTTTTTGAATTTTGCCTTGTGACTAGAAAATCCAATAAAAAGTAGAGTGGCATTTCAATGGCTAATTATGGGTGAAAGCAGTTCTATTTTGAGGAATCTCAGCTGAGTCAACAAATGTCAAAAAACTTTCTGTCCAAGAAATATAATGTAAAGTGGAAGAGGAGACATAAAATGAATAGGAAATGTAAGAAACTGCCATGCTCACATATTACCCAGGAGACAAGAAGTCTTGAAAAGGTTTTATATCTGTCTGAAATGTAGAAAGTGGTAGGAATATTTTACCCACTACTCTTAGAACCTCTGCAATGCCAGTCCCAAGTCAACGTCTCAGATCTCTCTGTGGAATTGCACTGTGGAATTTTTATATTTGGTGTTACTTTTGCTAGAATATTTAAAAGTTGGGGAAGGTAGCTCTATGCTATAAAAGCAAAGACTTTTAATTGGGAGCAATATTCTCACATTTTCTAATTTATAATGCTGGAGATAAACAGAGGGCTAGTGTTTTAAAGTGATATTAAAATGCATTCCTAACAAAGTGTGGTAATGACACTTTGATAATTCTTTTTGTTTTATAACTATTTATTCAACCTAGAAACAAAAACAAAATGAAAACTCTAAGTTTAATTTAAGAGATCATTTGTTTCTTCATATAATTGATGGTTTTTAAAAAGTGTTTTTTTTTTTACAAAAGATACATTTGAAAACTCTTTTCTTAATTAATAACTTGCAGCACTGAAGCTTCTTTGGAATACTGTTTTTAGTTGATATTTTAAAAATTTATTAGGAAGAAATAAATGAAACCTTTATATTTTATTAGTTATCTTGAAACACACTGAAATCCATAAAGCTGAGAATATTGATTTAATACAATAAACATTAGATCTACCTGAAGATATGCTATCATAACTTGTGTTTGATATAAGAAATAACAGAAATGATATGTATTTATTGATAATCTAATACCATAAAACAGATTTTCCACAAAATGTTGGAGGTAGAAGAAGCAAATAATAATTCGTATTTATATAATTTATAATACTATTAGTAGTAGTAATAATAAAACTGGAAATAAGAACTTATTTTTTCTAATATAATATCTCCTAAATGCCAAAAAGAGTATATTGAAAAATAAAACGCAATACCTGGCTTAAAGCAAGAAGTATGATTCGTAATAATAAACATCAAGGCTTCTACATGTCATAATAGTAATTTTCTTTAAGGTATTCTATTCTCTCTTCAAATTGTAATATTTACAGTATTTGCAGTCTTTCTACTTTTTCCCAAATTGTTTCATGTTCACAATTGAAATACTTTCCTTCTTTCTCCTCTTACTGCGTATCTAAACCATTGGAATCATCAAATAAACAGACCTTATATTTGTTTATCAGCAGGTACCATTCCTCTGCATAGCTAATGAAAACATTTTTGGAATATTTACTCATGTATTTTTGGCTAATTTTAATAATGCTTGGTTAAAATCTTCCCATATAACCCCAAAATAATGACTACTTGGCATAGTATAAACCTTATCTACTTCCTGCAGAGAACTTCATTGCTGTGTTTTTAATATTATAATTAACATTTTGGAATAGGTAAGCACTAACAGATTCAGTATCTTCACCTACGTGTTAAATCTGAGTCAAAGCAGTGCAATGATCAAAGACAACGAAGACACATCACGACACTTGTCCAGACCTTGTCCCAGCAGGGATTTAGCTGACCTAGTTGCTACAAACAATAAAATATTATTTCCAAGTGTATGTCAAATGGGAAGAATTCTAGACTTCATTTTATCATGTGTCCTGAAATATTTGTTGATTTACCTGCATTTAATGTCCTTAAAATATCACAATGTGGAATAATCTCAATAATCTGAAGTGACTTTTAAAGCTTAAATTTAGTTTTCAGTTTTCTTCATAATTATCTGCTTCCCAACTTTCTCCTGATATGATGGGTTACCTAGGATACTATTGCATATTATTTTATAATATTATAGTTATAGCAAATGAAATATTTTCTACTAAATGATTATCAATATATTTGCCCAATTAGTCTAAATCATTTGGTGTTCTAAAAAGGGTTTTTATAGAATCCAAGTTTCAAATGTCTCAAAACATTCTACATCTGGTCTGTGAGGAGATGAGAGAGTGGCCAGTGAAAGTACTCACCCGCAGGTACAAAGACTTTCTTTAGACATCTTTGTGTGGTCAAGACCAGGACTTTGGTGCCCCACCAAGAAAAGCAAGTCGTGCCACCTTGAGTTGGCACTGAGCCTCTCTGCTGATCTTGGTCCCAATCGCCTCTATGTCCCAATGCCATTTTTTATGAGCGTGTACCTTAACTTTCCTACTCTCCTTTTCCACCTGTCTCCACAAAATTACTTGTGATGTTTGGAAGTTTAAAGTATTGTCTGTTAAAGTAGGGAGTCCTCCCCCTGCCGCCACATTTGCTCTACTCGTCTCTTGGTTAGACCCTTTCACAATAGTAATTTACGTTCTTCTTCTCTGGGAAATTCCTTTATATTATGTATTTAATAATTTCTTCTATTGTTTTTCTTTTCTTTTTGTTGATCACTGTCTTAGTCTGTTCAGGATGCTGTAACAAAATATCACAACTGGGAAATTTATAAATAAACTTTATTTCTCACCATTCTAGAGGCTAGGAAGTTCAAACAAGAAGCCATCGTGGTTGGTTTCTGATGAGCGCTGTCTTCCTGCTTCATACTCATCACCTTCTTGCTGCGGCCTCGCATGTTCACTCCATACGGCCTCTTTTATGAAGGCACTAGTTCATTCTTGAGAGCCCCACCTTCAAACCTTAGCACCCCCAAAGGTTCACTTCTTAGCATCGTCACCTCAGGGCTTGGTTTCAGCATATGAATTTTGGGGGATACAAACATTTGGCTCAAAATTCTGGAAAATAGCCCTGGCTGGTGTAGCTCAGTGGATTGAGCGCGGGCTGGGAACCAGAGGGTCCCAGTTCGATTCCCTGTCAGGGCACATGCCTGGGTTGCAGGCCAGGTCCCCAGTGAGGGCCATGTGAGAGGCAACCATACGTTGCTGTTTCTCTCCCTCTCTATCTCCCTCCCTTTCCCTTTCTCTAAAATAAATAAATAAAATCTTTAAAAAAATTCTGGGAAATATTTTTAGAAGTCATCCAACTATGTTTTTAAATCAATCTTTTAAACATTTCCAAGTTTATTTCTTTCCCTGTTGTGTAACCTCTTTCATGCAAGCAATAACATCATCAAATATCTTAGAGTGCATTAATTATTTATGTCACTTTTGCCTATTTTATGTTTGTACTTGTATCTAATTTTAAAAATGTATAACATTTAAAAATACACAATAGGTTTACATTTACAGAATTATTGTAAATATTGCTTTTATATATCCCCCAGACTATTTCCTTATTACTGACATCTTATGTTAATATCTTTATTTCTTACATTTAATAAATCTATATTAATACATTATTATTAACTAAAGTTCATATATTATTCCCAAATTCTCAATATTTTCCTTATGTTCTTTTGCTCTTCTAAAATCTCATGCATTCAATTTAGTACTCATGCCGACTCATGCTCTTCCATGTGTATTTATTTCCTAGGACCACTAAACAATGACCACAAACTGTTTGGCTTAAAACCAAGAGAAATTTATTTTATCACAGTTGTGGAAGCTAGAAGTCTAAAGTCAAGGTGTTGGCCGGTCTATGATTTCTCTCAGGGTTCTAAGGTAGAATGCGTTTCACATCTTTCTTCTAGCTTTGGTGTTGCAGGTAACCCTTGGCACTCCTTAGCTGGTAGAGGCAACACTCTTAACTTTGCTTCCATTGTAACATTTATTTTTGTTTGTATATCTCTGTCTCTTCTTCTCTTATAAAAACATCAGTTATATTCTATTTTTCTCTTGTACAGTAAGTGAAAGCTTAGATTATTTCTTTCATAATATTTCTTTTTAATATATGGTTATAATGCTAAAATTTCCCTCTAAATACTTTGCTCTTTGCATCCCAAACAGTTTAATAAGTTGCATTTTTATTTATTTCAAAATAATTTTGAATTTCTCTTGAGACTTTTTTTGACCCACATGTTATTTAGAAACCTGTTGCTGACTCTCCAAATATTCAGATTTTTTTCTAGTTATCTGTCTGTTATTAATTTGTAGCTTAATCTTGTAGTCTGAACATATTTTGTATGATACCTATTCTCTTATACTTGTTAAATATGTATTATGGCACAGGATGTGGTCTACCTCTGTGAATGTTCCATGTGAGCTTCAGAAGAATGTTTTCTACTGTTGTTAGATGTAATAGTCTATAGATATCAATTATTTTCAATAGAGTAATAATGTTGTTCATGGAAACTGTATTCTATTGATTAGTCAATCACTAAAAGAGGGCCATTGAAGTTCCAATTGTAATAGTAGAATTTTCTATTTCTCCTTTCATTTTTATCAGTTTTTACCTCATCAGTTTTAAAACTTCTTAGGTGCATACCCATTTAGAATTAGCATAGCTTCTTAGAAAATGGATCCTTGTGCAATTACATAACAGCAGTATCCCTGATAATATTCCTCATATGATATCTACCTTGTCTAAAATTGTTATAGCTGATGAAGTAGTTTCTTTTTTATTAGTGATAATACCATGCATCTTTCTCATCTCTTTACTTTTCTCATTTATGAGCATTAACATTTAAAATGGATTTTGTAGAACATATGTTTGGGTCTTATTTTGTTTTGTTTTTCTAAACTGATTATTTCTATCTTTTACTTGGTGTAGTTAGATGATTTACATTTAAAGTATTATTGAGCCCAGGCTGATGTGGCTCAGTTGGTTGGAGTGTCAGTCTATAAGATGAAGGGACCTGGGTTTGATTCCTGGTCAGGGCACAGACCTAGGTTGTAGATTTGATCCCCTGTCAGGGCCTGCACAAGAGGCAACTGATCAGTGTTTCTCTCTCAAATTAATGTTTCTCTTTCTGTCTCTCCCTTCCTTTCTCTCTGTGATCAATAAACATATTGTTGGGAAAGAATTAAAAAAAAACTTTATAAAGTATTATCAATATAGTTGAAATAATAGCTACCATGTTTCTGTTTTCTTGATTTTATTTGTTTTTTTCTTCTTTTTTATGCCCTCTCTACTTTTTGTGAAAATTATTTTATTGTTGTTCAAGCACAGCCGTCTGCATCTACCCCCCACCACTCCCCTACACACCAGTCATCCCTCCTCCCCCCTGTTTTTACCCCCCTCGATTTTGTCCATGTGTCCTTTATAGTTGTTCCTGAAAACAATTTCCCCCATCCTCACCACTATCCCCTCCCACCTTCCCTCTGGTTACTCTCAGATTGTTCTTAATTTCAACGTCTCTGGTTATATTTTGCTTGCGTGTTTGTTTTGTTGATTAGGTTCCACTTATAGGTGAGATCATATGGTATTTCTCTTTCACCGCCTGGCTTATTTCATTTAGCATAATGCTCTCCAGTTCCATCCATGCCTTCTCTGCATTTCATTGAAGTTTCCATGATTCCATTCCATATGTTCCTTTAATATATCAATTGTACTTATTTTTAAAACTTTGTAATGATTATACTTCGCCATACACATTTTAGCTAATCTAATCTCATCTACATACAACATTATATAAGTAGTACAGTTATTTTATACAGACAATTCCCAATTTCTCCCACCCTTGCCTACAGTTACTGCTATTAATTATTTTACTTAATCTTATGTTATAATCACCTGGCATATCAATATTATTATTATCTCAAAGAAGAAGTTATATTTAGGTTAATTAAAATAATAAAAATAAAACTTTTATTTTATCTTTATTTCTTTTCCTTTCTTTACGGAGATCTATATTTCTAACATATCATTTTCCTTTAGCTCAAAAAATTTTAAACATTTCTCACCATGCAGAAAATATGTAACATGGAAATAAACTTTTTAAATGTTGTGGGATTTTTATGTATTGAGCCTAAATTTTAAAAGAGTGCATTATTTTTAATCAGATAATTTCCAGAATATCATTTGTTTCATTAAGAGCTTGTTATTCTAGTTTATCTTAGTGTTGTCTTTGTTGGGAAAAAAATTTTCCCCTACATAGTCTTGCAATATTTATATGTTTTCACTTAAGAAGGGATGGCTGTGTTGATCATTTCATATACTTTATTTGTATGTATGCTCTGCTATTATTATATGTGTAGGTTGATTTCCTGAAAAAGTTTTCTCCATGAATTACAGTACTTCACTGAGGCTCCATCAGCCTGGCATGCTGACTCATGAGTTTTCATTAAATGAGACGGCTGTCCTTACACAGATTTCCCTCAAGTGCTGGAGTCAAAAGAAAATTGCTTATTCTAGTGTGTCAATACTGTCCCAACAGTATTATTTTTTGAAGGTAGTTGATTTTATTTATTAAAAAAAAGCCCATTGGTATTTACTAGGTAATAAAAGACACTGTAATAAAGTTCCATTGACAGACTTTCAATTAATGGAATAATTTGCATAACCTCTCTTCATTTCATAGTCATGTATTCAGTCTAAGTTTCTCTTGGTCTTCCTCCAATTTTTTTCCTCTTCTACTAGTATTCTGAACTTTGAAATATGCTAGTCTGCACAATCTGTTGACACCGTTCTTTTTTCTAACTTTTGGAAATATGTTTATCATTCTCATTTGATCTTTTATCTTTGCTTTCAAACTTCCCCAAATCTTTTATTCCCATTTCTACTCATTTCACTTTTTTTTTTTGCTTTTAGGGATTTCCCATATTTTTATTCATTTTCTATAATATTTTGAAGAGATTCAAGTTGAATAGGACTTTCTATCTTAAGTAAGAATATTCTTAAGATTCTTGGACAGGAAATGATGTTCTTTAACCATTCTATGTATTGTAATATGATATATAGTCACAGAAATAAGTCACCTGGGCCCAAAGATTTGGATGAACATAACTAATTGCATTTGCTAGGACATTGACTCTATAATGTGTTTCATGCCTTAAAAATTATCATTAAATTATATATTCTATCTCTTGTTAAATTACTATTATTGATGCACATTTAGTTTCCTCCAATTGTACCTGCAATCCTGAATAATATATGATAATAATGTGTGCATGTGTATATTACCTTTTCACTTAGCAAATTTTATTTATTTAAATAAAAACCTTCAGTATTTATCTTCATATTCAATTAATGGAGTCATTTTTAATAGTTCTAGAGGTTTCATATTACATATTTTTCATGTTTTCAAACCACACAATGTCAAGCAAAGCCTTTAATATTTAAAATAATTCTGCAGCAGATAGCAATTCCAATGGCTATAAGTAAAATTAAAGTATTAAAAATAGTCTATTTAAATCTACACTCATGTGCTCTGACCATATTAAGTTCTTGACACAAGATCTTCTGCATCAAGTTTATTATGTACTGTATACAAAGAAGGAAGTAACTCAGTTCACATCCTATCTTCTGATAGAACTCTTATTCTGATATTTACTTCCACAATGGTGCTCTTCCTCTCATAGCCCAACTCCCTGGTATTATCACCCCTTACGCCAAGGAAAAGGTGGTCACATTGCCTGTGTTGTTTGCCAGTGTACCCACCAAGGGATATGATGTTCACGACTTCTGTTGGAATCCAAATTGACTATTGGTATTTTCAGTTATGTATCTTGAAAAAATTATAGAAGTGTGGTTGGCTTTTAGGCGTCATATAAACACATCTGATGTGCCAGAGAGATTCTACCTTTAAGCTTCTTTCTCTTTTTGTCCTATAACACAAAGCCTGGCACTCCCTGGTCCATTTCTCCCAGCTCGGTGACACCAGAATGTTGTCAATGACTTCTTTACTTTTAAAAATTCAGCACAGAAACTGGAATGCACTTCTTTTTCGCTTCATGATCACTCTATGTATAAAGGGACATACAAAGCTGAGCAATACCAAAAGCCAAAATTTTATGTTCAGAACTCAAAGATGAAAAGTTAGAGTATTATATTTACTGACTCAGAAGAGCTTATCTTAGTTAAAACATCTTATATGAATTCAGGAGGAGTATAAACATAATTTTGTATAATTATCCTTCTCCACTTTGCAAAGTTATCAGAAACAACTTTAATTAAGGAATGTTTCTTAAAGCCATGCTCATCAAAAAAGGGAATTAATAAAAAATAATGTTTAAACATTTTTTTGAATTATTATTTTAAAGATTTTATTTATCTATTTTTAGAGAGAGGAGAAGGGAGGGAGACAGAGAGGGAGAGAAACAGCAATGTATGGTTGCCTCTCACGTGGCCCTCATGGGGGACCCAGCCGCAACCCAGGCATATGCCCTGACTGGGAATCGAACCAGGATCATCTGGTTCCCAGTCCGCGCTCAATCCACTGAGCTACACCAGCCAGGGCTGTTTAAGCATTTTTATGTACCCGTGGCAGCCTCTGAGAAAAACCCGATCACACTCACACACTTTCTAATATGAGATGAGGACAAAAAGCTGAGTCGTAGTGTGAAGGCTCTAAAACATTGGTCAAAGGGCTAAAAAAGAATACACATTCTTGCAAGCATAGAGAAGGCTTTTATGATTTTGTGGGGGGTTTTCTTTTGCCCTTCCTTCCATAGTGATTTCTGTCTCTTGGGACTTAGTACTTTTATAACATGAATGATTGTAAAATCATTGGCCTGCCTTTTGGATGGAGTTATTTCCACTGTTTGTCTATACTTTTGAGGAAAGCAGCATATATACCATATTTTATAGACCATAAGATGCACCTAGGTTTTAGAGAAGGAAAATAGGAAAAAAAATTGAAGCAAAAAATGTGGTAAAATATTTAATAACATAAGTAACATTCAGGCTATAATTCAACTACCTTTGGACTATAAGAGTCACACCCATTTTCCTCCTAAATTTGGGGGGAAAGTGCATCTTATAATCCAAAAAATAGGGTACATCTCCTAGCCCAGTTCTCAGAAGACCATTCATTCAGTGGTCAAGGCCAAATAATGTCTTCAGCGGTCTCTCAACAACATATTTCTCTCAGGAATATGATAAAAGGGATTTTTTATTACTAACTAACAACTTACTAAAAATTAAATTGCTTAACGTAATATGTTTTATTATCTCACAGTATCAATGATTAATGAGTCTGAGCACAATTCCTCTTGGTTCCCTGCTCAGCATGTCACCAGGCTTTAAGGAAGGTTTTCATTGAGCTGCTTTCTCATCAACAGGTTTGACTTAGGAAGAATCCACTCTCTAGCTTATTCAGGTTATTGGTAAAATCTTTTTTTTTTTTTTTTTTTGGCACTGGCTGGTCTGGCTCAGTGGATTGAGCACTGGCCTGTGAACCAAAGGGTCACTGGTTCGATTCCCAGTCAGAGCACATGCTTGGGTTGCAGGCTAGATCCCCAGTAGGGGGCACGTGAGAAGTAACCACACATTGATGTTTCTCTCTCTCTTTCTCCCTCCCTTCCCTTCTCTCTAAAAATAAATAAATAAAATCTTGTAAAAAATATATTTTTTTGTACCTGTACGTCTGAGGGGTCCAACATTTTCCACTTGGGCTGGAAAGTGCACTCAGGTCCCAGAGGCTTCCATCAATTGCTTGTCAGGAGGGTTTCTTTAACATACTGCAGGTGTCACCAAGCCAGCAAGGAGAATCTCTCTTTTCAGTTAGCTTAGACTGAGTCTTATATAACAATGTAATTGAGCAAGTGACATCCGAGGACTTAATTATGGAAGTGACATTTTATCACCTTTGCAGTACTCAAGGTTTCATGCACATTTAAGGGAGGGGCTATCAGGGCATGGACGTGGGATTACCAAAGCATCTGTCTACCACAACCTGGTTGTTTAGAGTCACCAATCTTGCATCCTGATCATCTCTGTCTTTCCATCAGAAATATAACTAACATTTGCTGCACATCATCATTTTCAGGACAATGAATGCACAAAACATTATGATTTTTGGAAGGTAGATTTCCAAGAGCAAGATATATTATTTTTTGGTAAAATTCCACCTGGAATTTTCAAATTAAACTTTTTTTCCAAAATATTCAAACATTTCAGATTTCAAAAATAGGGCAAGATCATGTGGTTGGAATCAACTATTGGTAAGAATCTCCCACTAAAGACACCTTTGCAAATATAGTGTATTTTTTCTACTAGCAGGAACACTCTTTGTTAGGAAATTGAACTAATTTTAATGACCATTGCAATTTCAATGATAGGATGCACAGTTTTTATGTACAAGCATTTAAATTGAGAGGTAATCCATTGTTCACTCAGCAGGTTATCTTTGATATTTTTTAGTCTTTTACATAGTGACAGCAAAGAAGCTAGAATGGTACTAAAGCTTCAATATACTCATATATTTTAAAATTATATATACATATTCCAATATAATTTATTTGAGAAAAACTATGTCTAATAAATAAACAGATAAAACAATTGTGGGTTATAATATGTAAACCTCTTTACTTTCAGAAGATAAAAACATTGAAATTGTCACAAAGCTAAGCATCAAGGAAAGTGTTTGAAGTCCTCTTTTTGGAACACTTTACCTCAATGAATTACATTTGTCAGGAGGCAAAAGGAAAACCACAGTTAGCAAGTTAAAAAAAAGTCTTCAGAGTTTGTTATGTGAGCGTAAAGTCAAGTCCAGACTTTGAAATAAAAACATCAGAAACTCAGAAATATAGAGGATTGACTTAAAAACAAATTTTGATCTTGTGGTCAAGACAAAAATTCTGGGATAGAAAGAGAAAAGAAGATTCAATAATTCTTTTAACCTACATGTGGTAGAACAACAAAAAGACTAAGTTAAGAAAGAGGTAAGATTTTTAAAACACAGATAAACGTCCATAAAGAAAAATAGATGATAGATAGATAGATAGATAGATAGATAGATAGATAGATAGACAGATAGATAGATAGATAGATAGATAGATAGATAGATAGATAGGTAGATAGATAGATGATAGATAGGTGGATACAGAGAGATACAGATATGGATATAGATATAACACAAAAATAAAATGTAACAGAATTATGGCTACTACATGAAAATGGAATTGGAATAGGAGTATTTATGCTGTTTTCAGTGTGAGAAGGTGTTGTGAAGGTCTTGGATATTCAGGTTCACCATCAAAGGACATGCTAGACATCCTGTTTCTTACAGCTTTAGGTTGCATAGCAATTGCATCCTAAAATCAGTAATAAATTGTGAATTCTAGTTAGTAAAAGTTGGGGATTAAAAATGTTAAAATTATTCTGATAGATAAGAACTAAAGGCTGAAGGACTTTAGAACTAGATACAGTAGTATTTACTGTAGAAGTAGTACCAAATGAAAAAAAACAAAATCAGATTTTTGCTGACAATTGTAAAAAATGTTGGTAAAATAAAATGGAAATTACTACCATACAAAATGCAAGGCTTTGGAATTGAGCAGGTGTACCGTTAACATGTTTGTGTGTGCATGTGTGAGAGAGAGAGAGAGAGAAAAGAAGAGAGAAAGAGAAAGAGAGAAGAGAGAGATTGAAGTAGAATCTCTGGGCAGAAATTATGCTTAATCTTGAAAGTAAAAGAAAATGCAAAGATAAAGTAGTCATGGGAATATAAATGAAGGTGTTTTCACAATTGGAATGATATTAAACAAAATGTTGGCAATTGACCTCATCATTCTCTCAATGAGGACCATCTATATCAATGGTAAATTTCTCCCCTAAGTATGCAAATCTTAATGTCACATTTTAAGGCATTTGATAATAAATTATTCTAAATTGGGTTTTTAAGTTCAAAGACAATTTACTACACAAGAGAAGCTAAACTTATTAAGACCTCTTTCTTCTCTTCTTTTCCTCCCTTGCTTCCTCCTTCCTGCCCCTCTTTCTTCTTCCCTCCTTCTCCTTCTCTTTTTTCCACCTCCTCCTTCTTCATGGTATATCCCATTTTTACTAATCAATGTTCAAGGTATGTGACTCAGTGCTAACATATAGGTTTGGTGGCAACATGTACTAAATTCTAACACATATTTTGCTTATTTTTCTCAGAAAAGGATGTTTTGCATATACTGTAAACAACTGAAATTCTTTTTATTGGCTCTTGAAGCTTTCCAATACAGTATTTTTGAGTAAATTTAGTGAATACATTTTAAGGATTTTATTTTTGGTATCCACAATGGGAGTGCCATACAAACATGGCATAGAGACATTGATTTTGAACCCCTTCAATAAGAATAAGGGTAGTTAAACAGTTAGTCCAAGTCAACAGTGAATTTTTGAATCATATTGTAGAAAGCTATGAAAAGCAGCATCATATGTTAGTATTTACTTATGTATTTCACTATGAGTAACTTTTATAGTAAGAGACTATTATTATGGTCCCTGTGGGAAGAGAATTGCCAGAAGTAGAAAACTGAAATAAAAATGTAAGCATTAGGTCAAATTGATAATTTAAATATTGTCATGCTTGAGGGGTTGATCCATGGTCTTAGATGTTAAAGGGTTTAGTTGAGGGAGCTGACTTCTGTATCCTTGATAGGCAGGTAATGACCCACAACTGATGATGGCAAGTCTCACTGCAATCTAATACTTTAAGGGATTTGCCTCTACTTTTCTACTCTGTACTTTGATGTGTGTTGAGTTCTTTATTTCTCTTTAGAGAATCTTCAAAGAAAAGCACAAATTAAAAAATATGTTAAAAAACTAGATTAATTCACCATTTTTAGTCCCTAGTAGGTTTTATCATTGTGTATTTGCACTAATTTTAGAGGTTGAGTAATTTCCAGTTAATTTTACATAAAACAAAATTTCACCATTGTTTTGACAAAATTTTCTTCTGAAAACAGCTTTACTTCATATGCACAATGAACTATGGAAAAAATCTGTGTTCCTGGTCTATGCCAACAAGAAATTGAAATATAATTGTATAGGTATTTTTTCCTCTCTTTGAACATCTGAAGAAACAAAAACTTTTACAAGTGTAATGAACTACATTGTGTTTTGCATATTTAATCTTTGTCCAAATAGTATTTCTCAACCTCTACACTATTGACAGTTTAAACCGAATACTTTTTGATGTGGAGGGCTGCCCTGTGTATTGCAGAAGAGTCAGCAGTGTCTGTGGCCTCTGCTCTTGATGCAGTTAGCACTGCTATCACAGCCAAAAACAGCTCCAGAGATTGCAAATATTCTCTGGGGACAGAATTACTCCCCTCCCATTGCAACCGCTAGGTTAAGTTGACCGTACAAATATCAGTTCTGAACTCATTGCATATTGGAAAGAATAATGGAGGCAAGAGTTTCATAAAATAAATAGTTATTTGGTTTAGGATGAAAATGATTAGAATCTCTGTATCTTAATTTGTTCTCTAAATATTATTGAAATAAACAAACTTATAGAAAATCCATTGTCAGCAATGGAAAACAGAGAATAGTATTGTCCATCAGTTGCAATATTTCATGGTGTTTTGTTTGTTGTTTTACTTTTATTTTAGTACAGATTGCATTTAGTTCTCCTCCATTGCAAAGGTAGATTAAACAACCCTTGATTTAATTTATGTCAACCTTACACCATCTCACATACAGGACCAGGATGTGGAAGATGTCATTGGCCAGTGGGTGGCATTAAAGACAAATATTGATACTGTAAGGGGTTACAAGATATAAAAAAAAGCTCATCCCGTTAACAGTTTACTCTTAGTTTATATTCAATGTAAAAAGCAAGCAAAATAAGCAAATAATTTTATAATATGGCATCTAAATTTGAGTGGTGTGCAAAACAAAGGGAAAATTTGCACCATCACACACACCAAAAAAGAGGGAAAAACCCATTTACACATTGATGAAATTGCCTGAGTGTTGATGGACTCACACTGCTTTCCCATAAGCAACTCGACCTCTTTCCTTGTAAAATACTTTATTGTAATGAATCATGTTAATTTTATATTTTCCTTACTCTCTATATACGATCAATATACTTGAACAGACACTGAGAAAAATATCACAGGGGATCTATATTAGTTCCTGATACAGCACAAATTTACTTTGTTATTGTAGGAAATTCAAAAAGAGAAAAACGATCAGATAAAGAAACAATGGAGTCGCTCAACCTGATCCGAGGGGCTGTATTTTTATGTGAAGCTGGCTTACCGTAAGAAAGAGGTCCAAAACGCTGGATAATAAAGATTTTTGAAAAAACTTATAATTTTCATTTGCTAATGAGATTTAAGATGACATGCCATCTATAAAACGAGAATGATCTGAGATCAGAAAATTTATCTTTTCAGCTAAAGGCATGCCTTCAATACTAGAAGACATAATAGAGGAAACGGCATATTAAATCATACATTAAACCTAATTGGTGGACTGCAGCATATTATGAGTCTGGTCTAGTGTTTCTCATTTATCTTTATTCTCAAATGCCTTCCTTTAAGGGTAAGAAAACCCTGGTGAGCAAGTGTGTGTTCATAGACTACAATCCATCTTTATCTCTTTGGTTACTTAGGTTGTTAGTAATTGGTACTAGGAGCTTACACATTTTCACAAACTGTTCACATTCCATTGCTTTCATACCAGGCACCTACTATATATTAGACATTTTGCTAGGAAATCAGAAAATGCTAAAGATAGATAATGATGGACATAGCAAGTAATGCCTGTGTTCTTGTGCAGCTCTCATATCATTGGGAGAAACAAAATGTATGTATATGGGCTGAATGGCTTTCCTCACCCCACAAAGATGCCTTCATGCTAATTCCTGTAACCTGTGAATACGTTATCTTGCATCCCAAAAGGCAATTTTTATTTATGATTAAAGTAAGGATTTTGATATTATAAGGATAGTGCTATTTTTCTAGATTATACAAATAGGTCCAGTGTAATCACTAGGATCCTTATAACAGAGAAGCAGAAAAGTCAGATACATAGAGAGAAGCAGAGGGAAGCAATCTGAGAGAGAGAAGATGCATTACTGGCTTTGAAGATGTAGGAAGAGCCCGTGAGACCAGGAATGCAGTAGCTGTGAGTAAAGGTAAAGATCGTTCTTCCCTAGGGTCCCCAGAAGAAATGCAGGGCAGCCGAAACCTTGAGTTTAGCCCAGTGATACTTACTTCAGAGTTATGAACTCAAATACCCTAAATAATGAATTTATATTGTTTGAAGCTACCCAGTTTGTGCTGATTTGTTATAATGACAATAGGAAACCGACACAGTGAAGCTCAAATGCTGTTATAAACACTTGACTTCTATTTTATGTGTGGTAAAAAAATACCTGGATGTTTTCAGAAGAGCACTGGAATATTACAAAAAGATTACCACAGCTTTTTTAGAAGAGACTATTGGGTCCAAGAAACCTGGTGCAGTTGTCTAGACAGGGATTACAGAAACACTGTTGCTACCCATGCAAAAACCACTTTTATTTATTTAATATCCCAATTTAACAAAACACTTAAACCTGACATTAAACATATCCCGATTTAACAAAACATTTGAACATGACATTAAAAACAATGCCCAATTTAGTCAATTATATTAAAGTAAAAAGTAAAATTCTGTTCTGAATATTTTTGCAGCATTGGGTTTGAAAACAACTCCCACATCAAGCAGCAGCTTGATCAACACATTCACTTTAGTAAGAGTTGATTCAGAAACAATGACAGAAAAGAATAAAGAATCTGACACAAGACACCCACCTCAGGTACAGTCATCACACTGCAATAGTGAAATATTTCTACTGTTAAGAGGTGGAATTGAAAACAAAATCGAAAGGTGTTATTATTAAAATGTTTACTGAAATATTGAAATGCTGTAATCCTCTGAAAAAGTACTTTATTTTTTGCTCAATGCCTTATTTTAAAAATAATATTGAGGTCCCATTCAAGACAAATATATGAGAAAATATTTTGCCATATTTCACCTATACTTGTTTCAATTTTTAAAATTATATATAAATTTAGAGAGACAGAGAGACAGAGATATCTCCTCAAGAGATGGTAATAGGTTGGAAATGATGGTAGTCTTCGCTGCAGGTAGAGAGGCATAAACCCTTACCCATGGGGGAGGACAGAAAATGGTCGGGGGCTCCGAGGATGTAGGTGCAGTGTATTATATTATGCAAAAATTGAGGTACTTAACCTGGTTTGCACCAGTGAAGGTACTTATGCCTCGCTGCTTCGTAATTAAAGAATAAAGGTTTGTTCCAGATAGTTTTGAGCTCCTAATATAAACCCAGAGCAGAGCAGATTTACCACTGAGGTAAACCTCCTTCTGTAGGAGCTACTTAGTTGCTTATGGAGACTTACAACATCCCAGACTTGCAGCTTTACACATCACAACTACAGGTGAACCTCACAGGCCTCTAACACTGGTGTCATCAGAGCAGACATGGGATTTCTTTCACCGACAAAATGCGTCCTTCCTCAGGTCTTCAGCATTTCAGTTCGTGTCCCCACTATGTTCCCCATTGTTTAACAAAAGGGAAAAACAATTATTTTCTTATAAATTGTGATATACTTTGCCTAATTTAAAATAATAAAAGTTATACTTAAGGCATTTTTCCATTTCCATTTTTACAGATGGATCATCCACGTCCTTATACACAGAACCCCTGTGTCCTTTCCTGTCTGTACAGTCTCCCACGCCAGAGAAGTCTCCCCTCAAGCTGTACTTCAGTACATTGAAACAGAGCCTGACTTGAAATAGCTTTGTTCTGCATGTTCTAAAATTTTAAGTAAATGGAATTATACCATATGAATTCTTTTGTATCTGTCTTCTTTCACCTAATATAATGTTTTAGGGATTTATTTCTATTTTTTTTCTTGCATAGTATATAATTCATTATGTCTTATTACTGTGGAGTATATTCAGTTGTAAGAATAAATCATAGTGTGCCATTATTCTTTTATTAACTTTTGTTTGCTTTCAGTTTCTACTTTTGTTAATAAAGCTTACATAAACATTATTTTATAGATTTTGGAGGGTAGGCATGAGTTCTCATTTCTCCTAAATACATATTTAGGATTTCTCCTAAATACATATTTAGGATTTAGGATTGAAATGTCTGGGGCATATCACATTGCATTTAGTATCCATGTCCCCTTAGGCAACTCTTGGCTGAAAAAGTCTTGGGGGGCTTTTCTTAGTTTTGATGACCTTGTGGATTACTGGCCAAGTATCTTCTAGAATGTTCCTTAATATTCGATGATTTTTTTATTGGACTAGTAGACTAAAATATATGGTTTGGAGAGGAAGATCATAGAAATTAAATGACATTCTCATCACATAATATCAAAGAATGTACTATTACAGTAACTAATCACTGTTGATGTTAAAACTTGTTGTTTTAAATAGTTTTATTTTTATGTAATCTTTATTGTATTTTTTCATTACCATTTAATTCCCTTATACTCCCTCCCTCCAGCAGCCCCACATTGTTGTCCATGTCCATGAGTCCTTTTTTGTTTTTGCTCAATCCGTCTACCCCTCACCTCCCTCCCCCAACTAGCTTCCATCCTGCTCTCCACGTATGAGCCTTTTTCCTTGTTAGTTCAGTTTGTTCATTAGTTTCCACATATGAGTGAAACTTTATGGTATTTGTCTTTCTCTGACTGGCTTATTTCACTTAGTGTAATTTCATTGCCTGACTGAGGTAGTGTTTGTCAGTTTTTTAATCTATAATTTGACACCCTTTTATTTTCTCTTTCCTTCTTTCTTTATTGTTCTCATTAAAAGGAAATCACCATGCACAAGCTATGCTTAAGAAATGAGGATTTGTGCTCCCACACTTGGAGGGAAGAGTATTTTTGCAAATTATTTGGAATTCTACATGGGTGATCTCTCTGTATTCCTCCATTTAATTATTTATTTAATCATTTATTAATATCACTATGGACTCACAGACATTTATTTTATATTTTGGTGTACAATCCAGCACCACTTATTTTGTTGCTCAAATTGTTTCAGCTTTGGCCATTGGGAGCTCTTTCAGTTGGCTGTGGTATCCCTGTTAATATACCATGTGTGTGTGTGTGTGTGTGCGTGTGTGTTTAATACTTCTGTAATTTCTAGCATTATAGAATGCCAAGCTCATAGTATATATTTTCTGGCACAGGCTTAGAATGAGTCATTTCTGCAGAGTTTTACTTCCTTCACTGGACAGTGATATCAGGAACCAATGTTTATATTTTTTCATTACCCCTAGGCTATTTTTGTGCTAAGTACTACCAACTAATAGAACAAAGAAATATAAGTACAACCTATATATATACAATAAGTGGTCCTATACTTTTCAAAATGTAACCATCTATATTTCTGTTAAGCTAAATATGTGTTCCTATTGACATAACCAACTCTAATAATTACTACATGTGTTATTCTAGCTTCTTCCTCTTTCTTGTACGTAACTTCCCACTCCAACAGTGAGAAAAATAGTTCCTACTATCCACCACCCATTTATGTAATATTTAAATTTTTGTATACATATGTAGTGGTTTCACAATTGATATACAGCCACAGAAAACAACTTTATCAACTAGAGAACTAGAGTATGGTCTTTTGTACTGGCTATTTTACCTACAGTTTTACAGATTCCATTGCTTCTAAAGTTTACTAAAGTGAATACCTTTTTGCCCCCACTTTTCTAGTGAGTTTGTTTTATGCATTGGTAATAATTTTAATTTGTTGCATTCTGAATTCCATTCTGGAATACCCAAGCTCCTAAATACCTTTTTTTTTAATTGCATACATCAAGATTCATTCTTTGTGCTGTAAAGTTCTAGGAGTCTTAAAGTTTACTATTCACAATTACAGTATCAATAGCATAGTTTCAAAATCCCCTGCACTTCACCTCTTCTACCCCTTCCCACCCCCAAAGCCCTGGCAACCATTTATCTGTTTGCTATATGTATAGTTCTTTTGTTTTCTAAGCTGTTATATTATTAGAATTATACAGTATATAGCTTTTTCAGATGGTCATTATTCACTTATCAGTATTTATTTGAGATTGATCTGTATCTTTTGGTAGCTTTATAGCTAATTTCTTCTTATCAATGAATAATGTTCTATTGAATAGATTTACCGATTTGTTTATTCATTCACTTATGAAGAACAGTTTGGTTGGTTTTGTTTTTTGGTGATGATGAATAAAGATAATATAAACATTAGTATGCATGCTTTGGGTTGACATCATTTTTAAAATCAGATGAAGCATAACTGCTGGGTCATATGATAAAACTATGTGTAGCTTTGTAAAAGCTTGGTAAATTGTCTTCCAGAGTGGCTGTACTTTTTGCATTTCCACAAAATAAAATAAAAATTACTATTGCTTCACATTATTGTCAGCAATTTGTGTCATCAGGTATTTTAATTTCAGCTATTTTTGTAGATGTGTAATGCTATATAATTGTTGCATTAATTTGCAATTCTCTAATGACAAATGCTGTCAAGCATTGTTTTAGGTATTTACTTGTTATCTATACAGCTTATGTTCAGATATTTCACTTATTTTAATTGGATGAAGTTTTTTTCACGTTGAATTTTAACCAGTTTTTATATAATTTGCACATTTCCTTTTTCAAATATAATATTATACAAATATTTTACATAAACTAAGATGATTTTTGCTTTCCATTCTTTTAACTGTAACTATTGCAAAGCATAAAATTTATTTTAAAATGTCCAATGATTGCTTTATTATTTCATAAATTGCGATATTTGTGTTGTAGTTACAATTCATTGCCAAATCATTCCATCACATAAATTTTCTCTTCAAAAAGTTTTATGGCTCAGAATGTGGTCTATTTTGTTGTATGTTCCATGTGAGCTTCAGAATAATGTTTTTACTGTCGTTAGATGAAGTGTTCAAAAAATGTATTTAGATAAATTGTTCAAATCGATGTTATGTAAATAAACTATTTTAGTTTGAGTAATTTTGACCTATCTTCAAGCTGACAAGTTCTTTCCTTGGCCACATCAAATCTACTGATGAGCCCAGCAATGGAATTCTTCATTTCTCTTTCAATATTTTGTGTTTTTTAGTATTTCCTAGAATTTCCATCTCTTATTGCATGTAGTCTGTTTTCCATCAACATACTTAACATACGATCGTAGTTGTTTTAAATTTCATGTTTCTTAATTTTAACATCTGTATCATTTTTTAGTCTTTCTGATCCTGCTATGTCCTTAGACTGAGCCTCTTCTTGTCTTTAGGTATATCTTGTTCTTTTCTGTGAGATAAATTATATTGGGTAATAGAATATAAAATGAAAATGTCATTCCAATGATTTGTGTTCATCTACTTAAGAATTGTACTTTGCTTAACATTTGTTGTAAGAATAGTTGTCAAAGGCTTCAGATTTCTCAAGTGTCCCTGCTTTTGTCTGCCATCTTGACTTGGGGCTTCCCTAAGTACTCCTCATCAGAGACAGTCTGCCTCTTACAGTTCTTTCACCTGTAGTCAATCCACTGTATTGTTCTGGAGTCTTTTTACTATGGCAGTAAAATGTGAAGAAGACTACTCACTATGTAACCTTATACTTAAAACTCAGTCTTTTTGTGGACCTGTGTCTTAGAAGTGACCTTCACAAGTGTTTCTTCATTGAAATAGCCTTTTCTCACCTTAGGTGAGATAGGATGCCAGTGGGGACTTGACTGAGAGTAAAGCCCTTCCACACATTGAAGTAAAGCTATTGTAGAGTTTTTTTCTCTTGGAGAATAATTCTTTGGTATGAAGAATGCTCTGGGTATATTTCACAATTATCTTTCCCTTTTACTGACAGAGCAATGAAGGATCTTTCAGCTTGAAAACATGGAGAGTGGGACTAAGGCTCAGATTTAACCATAATGCCTACTATATCTTCAATGGTAGGCTTTTGTCATAGCACTTAAGAATTTATATTTCACACCAATTTTAAGCTAATAGTTATAGCACTGCCCAAAATAGCAAGTGGACATCATGAAATTAGTCATAGAGTTACAGTTTATACTTTCCCACAACTTCTCATGGCCCCTCATTCTGACCTTTGAGTTATTTATGATAAATTGTTGTTAGCAAAGAACCATGAAAGAACATAGTCCCTTTGATGAAAAGGCCCCTCCTTTCTGTGCTAAAGGTAATCATCCTGAGGTAAGCAGAGTGATAATAATAGGTAAGAAGGCTAAGATCATTTTGAATGAGTGAGTGAAGGAGAAGAAAAAATGCCCCATATTTTATTAACATGCAAAAGCACGGATTCTAGGAAGATGCATTGAGGCGCTATCAGTGTTCCTTGTCTGAGTCATACAGTCTTACTTTTCCCTTCCACGGTGGGAAATTCAAACTGTGTTGAAGTTATATTTTATTTACTTTTTTTTTTGGCCTTGAACACTCTTAAGAGCACCCCACAAAATACTGTTTTTCCATTTTTTTAAAGTTCTTACTTCCTAACATAGTGCCTGGCAGATGGCAAGTGCTCACTAGAAGAAAGTTCAAGATTGTGCCTACCATGTAGTAGGCGAGGTCTCTTGACAGATTTTCGGAGGAAAGACCATGAGCAGAAATAAGACTATTTCTGGGGTCTTAACATAACATTATCTTTCTATTTTACTTTGTCTTTCAAGTACTCATTATAGTGCCTTGGACAAGTTAAGTAAAACCAGGAAATAATTTTTAAAACAATGTTTTTGTTTATCTTTTTATTTAATTTATTGAGGTGACACTGGTTCACAAAATTGTACAGGTTTCAGGTATAAATTCTCCAGGACATCATCTCTACAATGCATTGTAAGTTCACCATCCCAAGTCAAGTCTTTGTCCATTAAATTCATCTCCCTGTATCTCCCTCCACCACTTTCTACCCCACTCCACCCAGGCAATAATTTTTGAAACAATTTTAGGATGTCTACTTTAGAAAATGTAGAGGCAGTCATGGCATGCTAGAACTAGGAGTCTGGAGTCAGAAGATGTCAGTTCAAGTCCTGACACATTTAGGTGGCACTAATGAGTCATTTATTCTGCAAATTTCTTTCTTTTTCTGTACATTGGAAATAATCACTGCATCTATAAGGACTAAGTGAAGTGATGTAAAATTGGGAAAGCAATATTTGAACACTTTAGAAGAGCTTGGCAATATTATTATAATCTAAAGATGTGATAGAATTGAAAAAGTAATTTTTAATCACATTTTGCAATACCTTGAATGTTAGTTTGTTTGTTTTTTTTTTTTTCACATGACAGCAATGGGGTTTATAGCAAGAGAGTGGAATGATTACATTTTTGTTTTTAAAACTTAAAAAAAAATTGCTTTTTTTGTGACCAAATATTAGAGCAAAAGCAGTCTAGGAAATTGTCACAAATTTACTGTAAAAATTTAAATGATAAGAAATTAACATCAAATATTTGATGAGTGAAAATATAAAGAAAATGAACACAACATTTTAAGGATTTTTCAATATAGGTTTCTCATTCTTATTAATTTAGCCTTTCATTTTCAAGTTAATAATATTCTGCTTGTTAATTTATAACCTATACTGCAAAGCAAAATTTTTTAATTCCTTACATGTTTTTAAATTTTAAAACTTTTGAAAATTCTTCTATTTTAGGATTCCAGGTAATGGTAAGTTTTGGGGGCTATAATATTTATTTATTTCAATACAGCTCTTTGGGAATGACTTTTCAAAGAGTAATATTCAACAAAAATTTGTCAAAGGAAAGGAGAAATGAATAAATAAATAATTGAATCATTGATGTTATAAACATTACATGAGAGCTAGTATTGAGCTAGTTGACAACCAAATACCAACACTTCAGAGATTAACACTGCATTATAAAATCCAATATTTTGTGCCTTAAATAAATTTATTGCCTTTAAAAATATATTAAAGCCCGGCTGGTGTAGCTCAGTGGATTGAGCATGGGCTAGGAACCAGAGTGTCCTGGTTCAATTCCCAGTCGGGGCACATGCCTGGGTTGTGGGCCTGGTCCCCAATGAGGACCATGTGAGAGGCAACCATACATTGCTCTTTCTCTTTCTCCCTCCCTTCTCCTCTCTCTGAAAATAAATAAATAAAATCTTTAAAAAATATATATTAAAAAGTTTGGAGAAAAACAATACGCCCAAGGAATTTTTGAAAGGAAAATGTTTAAGGTCATTTGAATTTTGTTTGTTTATTACTATTAAAGTGTTTCCGTTTTTCTTCTGAATGTTCCATTGTTTGAGAAAACAAGGCCGAAAGTCAAATATGGCAATGTTTTCATTCACTTAATTCAAAATGCCTCTAGAAAGTAATGAGATTTATTCTGTAAATTAGTTTATAATTGTTCTGTAACCTACATCATGATATTTGTTAATGTTAGAATGATTTTGCCTTAGGGAAAGTAGTTTTAGCTCCTGAAAAAAAATTACCTATTTCTAAGTAAATAGCATGCTATATATTCCATGGGAACTAAGGAAATATTTTTAAGGTTAGTTAATACATTTTCTGACAATTGAATAAAAATTTTGGAGTAAAAACTTTCTTATGTATTCAGGTCATTTTTGCTTATGTTAACATACTTTTCTAGGTGATTAAATTGCCTGTTATATTCAGCAAACTAGAAAAAATGTTATATTTAAGAACTAAATTATGTCTTTAAATATTCCTTATATTGTCATAAGTTTGAGTGACCCAGAATTGTGCTTAAAATTCTTATCACGACTTCTTTCAGTGAAAGAAAACAAGGAATCAAAATGGGTTTTGATATTCTAAAAGACATATGTTTTTGTTTGTCTTGGCATAACCACTTAACTTGGATTATTTTAAAGAGTCTCATAGAGTTTATAAATATTTCTTATGTATGTTCTAGTTTCTAAAATTCTCTTATCTCAGTTTATATATGTATCAATAAGAGTTGTTTGGTTCTGCATATAGATTTTATAACTTTTAAGCTGTTGTAAGCTAATTTTCTCAATCTGTTATGTCCATATCATTTACAGAGTCATATCACTCAAAAAATCACATCTACAATTATATGACATTTTAAAATAGTAAAAACATTTACTTCATATTTTTTTTTAATTTATTTTTAGAGAGAGGGGAAGGGAGGGAGACAGAGAGGGAGAGAAACAGCAATGTATGGTTGCCTCCCACATGGCCCTCACAGGGACCTGGCCCGCAATCCAGGCATGTGCCCTGACAGGGAATTGAACCGGGACCCTCTGGTTCCCAGCCCGTGCTCAATCCACTGAGCTACACCAGCCAGGGCTACTTCATATTTTATGTAAAAGATTTTAGTACTTTTTATGGTGCATGTGGTGGAAAGTTCACAATTTTGATATATTTCATGATTGTAAAGACATCCTTTGTTATCTATGTAAAATAGGAGTAAACATAAAAAACAATTTTTTCAGTTCTCATAGTCATACACTACAGCAATTATTCACTTTTTGTTTGATAAATTCATTCCAGTTTTTCATCTCTGTTCAAGGAGATTTGAGTTTTCTGTTTTTGGATTACAAATTGGAAGTCATATGCATCTATTTTATGCATTCTTTCCATGACTTATATATACTAGTTATACACACATATTACAAATAGATATATTTGTAAATAAAAAATCTGTCACAGAAATATTTTCTATGGTTAACATCAATTGATAATTTTTATAACTTTGTCAAGAGATGTCCATGATCTTTATTAGAAAATTCTGAAACTTAATTAAAATAAATTTATGGAGACGATTTTGTGGATGAGAAATCTCAATATCATATACACATATACATATATGAAATAAATCATTCTACCAAAATTAGTTATACATATGAAGAAACATGTAATTGAATCAATAAATCTTCTATATACCATACACAAAACTAGATGACATATGTATTAAACACCTACTATGAAAAGCTATTTTTGAAATATTTAGAGGAAAACATAATGGTATTTTTGCAGATTTTAATTAACTTTATTGTATTTTTGGCTTTGCTAAATTCTTTAACTTTAAAATTTTTGCAAGCATCTTTTTAAATTAAATTTATCAGAGTTACAATGATGAATAAAATTATATAGGTTTCACATGTACAATTCTATCATCATCTTTATAATGCATTGTGTGCATACCACCAAAGTCAAATCTCTGTCTATCACCATATTTTTGACACCTTTACTATTTACTACTTCCACACCCCTGTCATTCTGGTAACCTTCATCTTGTTGTCTGTGTTCAACTGAATTGTCCTTTGATCAATGGTAGGATAAAGAGGATGTGGTACATATATGCCATAAAATACTATAGTTAGTCAGATAAAAATGAAGTATTGCCATTTGGCCCAGCATTGGATGGATCTTGATAACATCATGCTAAGCAAAATAAGTCAGACTAAAAAAGTTAAAACCCATATGATTCAGTTGTATGTTAGATATAAAACCGAAAGCCACAAATTAACAAATAAGACAAACAAACAAAAAAACCCCTTATAATGGCATATTTTTACACCATAAAGCATAGGGAACTTCTGCATCCTTCATAGCAATTCTTAAAAAAAAAAATAAAAGAAAGACATTAACTTGACTATATTAATATTAACATCTATTTGTAACAAAATCAATTATTGTTATTGAAAATAAAAGGCACGGGGTTAAAGTATAATTGGCAATCATCAAGCATACATGTACAAGCTCTGTCTATACCTCTTTAAAACAGTTACTCCTCGAGTAACTCCTGGGTCCATGGGTGGATACACAACTGTGGAGTAGATCAACCCCAGGAAGCAACAAATGGGAAGGGACTCTCTCAGCCTGGTAACAGGGATCCAAAGAGCAAAATGTATTCTAAGGGGTTTATCTCAGCACATCCTCTTGACTCAATAACTTTTTTTTTTTTTTTTTTACCATTGGAAGAAGCATAGTCTGGGTTAAAAGGTTTGATAAATGGTGGTACAAATAACCTTAACAAAATACACAGTTAATTAAATTTAAAAATATAATGAATTGCCCTGGCCAGTGTGTCTCAGTTCGATGAAGAGTCATCCCATAACTGAAAGGTTGCATATTAGGTTTCTGGTCGAAGCACCTCCTAAGAGGTGGTCGGTTTGATCTCTGATCTGGGTGCATAGGGAAGGCAACTGATGTCACTCTCTCTCTCTCTTCTCCCTCTTCCTGTCTATAGCAATGAAAAAAAAAATGTCCTTAGGTGAGGATAAACATCAATAAAGAAATAAAAATAAAATAAATAAATAAATAAAATATCCATTTGTATAATCTACTATATACACAAATTAAAGCAGTAAACCATCTCAAAAGATTTGAAAATGCATAAAATTAATTTATTTCATGATTTAAAAATGATACTTTGTCAATCAGATATTGAAGAGCACTTTTTAACTTGTTAATTATATGTCCCCCATAAGTGTGATAAAAATAAGATGCCTCCTTTTTCCTATTTGTCACAACTATACTATTGGTCTTTGTTAATTAAATTAAAAAAAGACACAAAATTGCAGTCATTTATAGATTACTTGTAATTATGTACCCAGAAAATGTGAAATAATTTATAGAAACAACTGAAACTGGTAAGTTAACTTTCCGATTTCTTGGGAAAGACAGTAATATTAAAATCAATAAAGTCTGTATGTGCAAGAAATAATTAAATTAAAATTAATTGTAAAAGTATATTATCTAAAACAGACAAAAATCCATGAATTATCTGGAGAAAATCCAGTGAAGAATAGATATTAAAGAGCTCTATGAAAATTTTGAATAAATTACCTGAATTCATTGAAAGTTACATCATAGTCTTTATGAGTAACAATTAGAAGGAAATTAATTTCTAACAAAAAGAGGCCTCAAAACAACAACAACAAAAAGTATAACTTTACTAATGCTGTACATGGCAGCAAAAGGATAAAAGCGAATAAAGCAACAAAAATGTATGGATGCTGGATGCCCAGATATCCTTTTCCCCAATGTATAGTCTACAAATGTAAAGTAAATCTCATCAACAATCTAAAGAATTTCCAAAATATATGTGAAACTAAGTATACCAAAAATAGACAAAATATTGTCTTGAAAAACAAATACAAAAGTGAGGAACTACTTTCTCCTAAGGTATAAATTAAAAATGAGTAATTATTTTTAAATAAATATTAACTGAAAGAAACATGTTATTATAATAATTGTTACATTAGATAAGAACAAAAGCAGAGCATAACATTAGACTTAAAATAATCTGAAAATAACATATCAAAGAAGAATCATAAAAGAAATCATTTAGAAAATACAACTCAAATACTAATGATAACTTATGTGATATAGCTAACACAGAACCTAAAAAAATTTACAATAATCAAGATAAAAATGATGTAAAACATTGAAAATTAATAGATGGATTATGAAATTTTTGTCACATTACACAAGAAAATCAATTAGAAGGCATAGAATAATAAAAATGAAGTAAAATATGAGTAAAACTGTAGACTGTAAAGATTAAAAAGCAAATAGATGTTTCTTTTAAAATTATTAATTTTTGAAAAATTTTACAAGTTTTGTCAAGATAAGAACATCTTTTTTTTCTTTTTTTTAAAATTACTTTATTGTTGTTCAATTACAGTTATTTGCATCCTCTACCCTCCCCTCACCCCTCCCCCCAGCCCCCACCTCCCCGCCCCAGCCTCCCTCCTCCCCCTTAGTTCCCTCCATGTGTCCTCTACAGTGATTCCTGAAAACGCTTCTCCCCATTGTCCCCTCCCCCCTCCCCCCTGGCCATTGATAGACTGTTAAGATAAGAACATCTTTAACAAGTAATGAATGGCGCTCAAATACCTATAACATCATGGCTTAATGTTTAAGCATCTCCTTACCATCATGCTGATTCAACATTATACTAAAAGTTATGGTTAGCAATTAAGGATACAAATTAAATATATATACATTTTTGAAAAAAGATAACAAACTCTGGGAAAAGATAACATATTTGTATATTAAAAATTCCAAAATCCTTAGGAAAATATTAATCAATAAAATCAGTTTATTAAATTAATTTCTTTATATTCATTAGATATATTTTTAAATGTGATTCTTAGATTATAATTCACAATACAAAATAAATATTCAGAGGATATTTTTGAAGTAAAGAATAAGTTAAGACTTAAAATAATGAAGAAAAATATTTTAAAAGTTTAGTGAAAAAACTTTGAGTAATATCTAAGTATGGGAATTTCTATTTCATTTATACAAATTTAGAGTTGGCATGATAGTTTTTGCTATAGATTTGATAAACTGTAAACAATATCTTAAAGGAAAGTATTTGAGAATTTTGATGTATTATTCCAACTATAAATGGAAAAGACTCTCAGGTATTGAAAAAAATATAAAAGTATGATAAGATATAGTAGCATTGAATCAAGAGAGAGACATATACAAAGTACAGAGCTCTAAAACAGATGCTGAAATGTAGCCGGAGCCAGCAGTGACTGTAGAACAATCAGGAATGGATAGCCCATCTCCACATGGACGTCTGAGGCACCGCACACGAATGTTAATCATAAGTAGACTAGGATTTAAATATAAATGGCAAAATGTAAACACCTTTAGAGCACAGAATTGGTAATCTTCAGTTAACAGAGAGATAGAGAAAGGTTTTTAAAAAATAAAATATAAACAAAAAGTTGTAGAAAATCATGGGTAAATTTGATGATTCCATTAAAAGAGTAATAGCTGTATAGTATCTGTCCAGACTTATTTATCTTGTCTTAAGAGTATTTCCTTGACTACGCTATTACAGTTGTCCCATATTTTTTCTCCCCTTTATTCTCCTCTGCCCTGCACCACCACTCCCACCAGCATCACCCCCCCGACCTTATTTTATGTCCATGGGTCATACATACAAGTTCTTTGGCTTCTCATCCTATTCTTAACCTCCTCCTGTCTATTCTGTACCTACCATTTATGCTTCTTGTTCCCTGTACCATCTTCTCCATTCTCCACCTGCCTCCCCACTGATAACCTTACATGTGAGCTCCGCTTCTGTGATTCTGTTCCTGTTTTAGTTGTTTGCTTAGTTTGTTTTTTAAGTTCAGTTGTTGATACTTGTAAGTTTGTTGTCATTTACTTTTTACTTTTCATAGTTTTGATCTTCTTCTTTTTCTTCGGTAAGTCCCTTTAACCTTTCATGTAATAAGGGCTTGGAAGCACTTTATCTGCCCTCCCATTCTAAATGATAGCTTTGCTGGATAGAGTAATCTTGGATGTAAGTCCTTGCCTTTCTTGACTTTGAATGCTTCTGATCCCTTACAATGTAACAGGTGTGCCAAGATGAAGAAATGTGGCCCAAATGAAAGAACGGATCAAAACTCCAGAAACAGAACTTATTTATCTTGTATAACTAAAACATTACACTCTTTGACAATAACCTCCCCATTTTCCCCCTTCCTCTAGCTCCTGGCAACTACCAATCTACTCTCTGAGTGTGTGGGTTCTCATTTTAGAGTTCACATATGAGTGAGATCATATGGTATTTGTTTTTCTGTGTCTGGCTTATTTCACTGAGCATATTTTTTTTCTCCATCCATGTTGTTGCAAATGACAGAATTTCCTTTCTTTATGAGGCTGAATAAAAACCTATTTTGTGTCTGTGTGTGTTGGTGTTTATTTATAACAAGTATACATGATAAAGTTGTGTGCATTGCATTTTTGTTAGCCACATTTCTGTTGACATTTGCTTAATTTCTATTTATATCTTGGATCTTGTGAAAAATGCTGCCGTGAACATGAGAATGAAAGGATGTCTTTAAGATCATGGTTTCAATTCCTTTGGATAATTATTAAACTCAGAGTGGGATTATTACTGCACAGTATAATATTTATACCTAACAATACTGTTTTTGTATATTTAAAATTTGCTAAGCAGGTAAGTCTCATTTAAGTTCTTACCACACACACAAATAATCAGAATAAAGGGGGTAAGAGGAACTTTGGGAGGTAACCTTAGTGGTTAGTTTAAGGGCCATTAAACAATAATATAATGAAATATAGTATAGTCTCACTACCTTCACAAAAGAATTTAATATGAAGTGTTAGCCAGGAAAACAACAAATCTTAAGCATTGCTGGACAAAATATAAATTTGTGTAGTTCTTTTGGAAAATCAGTTGATATTATCTAATGAAGCTGACAAACCAGCAATACCTAGGAAGTCAGTTATAAACAAGTGTTGTTAAGAGTGGAATTAAGTGAAATCAGGGAAGTCAATAAAGGAAAATATAGTCTCCTTGCTTCGCTTTATTGGTGGGGTTAAAATTACGAGAGCAGCATGAGTTCAAGTGAGGAGAACACTTCCAAGTTTCGGGGATTGACAAGCAAGGACGCTACTAAGAAACTGGGTTTGAAGGGGCAGTCTGAGTCATGGACTGCATCTCAATATCCACAGTCCAGCAAATTAGACAAGAGTGAGCTTTGGAAAGAGTAACTTAAGAGTTGTGTTACATATACAACCCTTCAAAGTTTGTTCCACAGAACACTCCAAAACATGTATTTTAGCCCCCACTCTTGCCCCATCTTTATTTTCATATTTGGCAGTTTTTTTTTAAATACAGTATAAGGATCCAATTATTACCATGTCTAATAACATATGATGTTCTAAAAATTTCATGGTTAGTTCCCCTAGTCTTGTGTAATTTGAGAGTTATAATTAGCTTCAATATTCTTGAATAGAGTGAAGGCAAAGTATATTGGATTTTAATTTCAAAATGCTTCTTTAATTAAATCATTGTTTATTTTTATTCTATTACAGTTGTTCCAGTTTTCCCCGTTTGTCCTCCTCCCACCCGCACTCCTGCGGTCAGTCCCCGCACCGTTGTCCATGCCCGTGGGTCATTCTACGTTTTCTCTGTCTAGTCCCTTCCCCTTTCCGCCGTTGTCCCCCACCCCCTTCCCCTCTGTTCCCTTTCAGTCTTTTCCATGTGTCAATGCCTGTGGTTCTGTCTCATAGTTGACTTATGTACTAAAATGTATTACACCAAGTGCACTTTTAATCATATGAATCTGAAGTATTTTTAAAGTGTATAATTAAAATATTCAAATGTGAACTGATAAGCTACTCTCAGAAGCACTGGAATGCTCCTCAAGGTGACTTAGAAAAAAAACCCCAAACTGAATTCCTCTGTTCTTGCTTTCTCTTACACCTGATAGATACTTTGAATAATTTGTTTTTGAAGTGTTTCAGAATAAGACACTCTTCACCAGTTATTACCGTAACTCAGCAGTTAGTCTAGTTTGCATTTTATAGACATTTAGAAGTAGAACATATTTTCAAATGACTACAGCTCATTACCTTTAATAAGAACAGTCTCCAACTACTTCGATGGCAGCCATTCACAACTTTTATTGGCACGTGGTAATAAATAAATGTGTTTATCTTATGCACATACTCATTGCCTTCTTATAACAATAAAACTCCTTAAGCCCTTGACTTTTCCTCAAAACAACTTATTCTTTATGAATATGTAAATGGATAAATATATAAATAACTGATAATTTGTCGTGTTTACTTCCTGATTGCCTGCAGGATACTGTTTTGTCATCTAAGCTACCTGACCAGAGCTAAAAACGCAAGCAAGCATTTCTCTGTCACATAACAGTAAGGTTGAAAGATAGTTGTTACATTCCCCATCTGACTCAGGAATGTATTGTTTACCATGCTATATTCTGGGTTGCGTCAGTAATTTCTAGCACAATATATATTACTGGCAATGATTTTTCACTCTGTGGTTTAGCCGTTAGTTTGTGGACTGAAGTTTTTATTTGTCTGTAGAAACGTACAAATCATTTTTTCCCTCATGCTAACTTAATTTGAGAAAACCAAATTTTCATTTATTAATGTTAAATGTGAAGTAAACATTTTTCTCTTCTAGAACACCTAAGAGAACATATCGTGGGACTTTATTTATTCCACACACAGTACGCACACCAGTCCTAAATCAGACTCTCAATTCCCTCCTAGGATACCACACAGGTCCAGGAAAAGACTAAAGCTCACAGGACAAAGTGTTTTTCCCTGCCAAATACAAACCCCTGCTTTAAAATAAAGTTTAGACCAAACATGATAATAATTAAAGAAAAAAATTAATATACAATTGATGTCATAAGTTTAAAACTCATAAATTATGGTCTCCCTGTGTAGTTTCACTATAATATGAAATCGGCAGATTTAAATATCAATACATTCTCATCTATGAGTCTTTATTGTTCATCTCAAGGTTCATAAATTGTCAGCTAACACTCAAATGCAATGATTTTCAAACAGTGGTCAGTGGTCAGTTTGAGTCAGAACCTCCTGAGCCCTTGTTAAGAATGCAAACTACCTGATTGCTCGCCAGGCCTACGAAAGGAACTATCTGGAAGAAACACTCCCTTAACCAACCAGTGATGCAGTGATGTCTGAGAACTAG
>PVJI01017509.1:0-35454 GCA_004026765.1 Micronycteris hirsuta
ATAATTAACAAAAGCAAAAAGCAAGCAAAACTTAACCAGAGACATTGAAATTAAGAACAATCTAACAATTGCCGGGGGGGCGGGTTGAGGGGACAGTGGGGAGAAGGGTTTTTAGGAACCACTGTAAAGGACACATGGACAGAACCAAGGGTGGGGAGGGAGGCAGGGAAGGGAGGTGGGATTGGAGGGGGAGGGGAGGGGAAAGTATGCAGACAACTGTAATTGAACAACAATAAAGTTAAAAAAAAAAAGAAAAAAGAAAGTGAGAAGCTCCTAAGGAAGCCAAAGAAGGAATATTCAGAAAAAATATCCAGGGAAAGAGAATTTTAAAAGTATAGGTGACATTAAGTGTTGATAAAAGTTTAAGAATTATGTAGGAAATAATGAACTAATTTTGAAGGCAGAAGGAAGAAAAGAATAATAGGCAAATAAGAGAAAAGAGATTTAAAAATAGTAAGGGGTGAGATAATTTCAGGAAAAAGAGATAGCAAATGATTTTAAGTGTTGCTGGAATTTCAAGGAGGGATAGGTACTGAACTGGAGAGCTGGAAGTTCAATCCTAAAATCAGGATATGTAGTCTATCCAAGATTTTTCCACTGATTTGTAAATTTGTGTGAGACTAACAAATATACACAAGTCAGCTTGTATTTAGTTACACAGTTTATTCTGTATATGCTCAGTACAGGAATGTACAGGAAACTGGGATTTTCTCAGAAATGACTACCAAGCCCCAGTGCAAGCCAAGAAGTGTGGGCCACTACTCCAACTGCAAGCTAAGAGGGTATAGGCCATGTCATATTGCAAGTCCAGGGGTGAACTGGAATTAAAAAAATATAGATTTTGCTATTGATAAATTTTGTGATAAGGGCAAGGAGAGAGAAAGTTATGGTTAAAAGGCAGGAAAGACCTAGAAGATGGCTCAGACCAACCTGATGATCTCATTGCAGTTTTTGGATTATTTCTCAGTTAATCTTTTGTGTATTCTTTCAGGTTTTTTCTATGCACATACTGTCTTTAAACCACTTAATAATCCACAAATTTTGTCCATGTATGGTACTAAAACAAGATGGAAAATATACAGCATTTTCTGCCATGTGAAACTAGAAATACACAGAAAGTACATTTAGTGCCTGAGTGGAGAGTTCATACAAGGGTTCAATCAAAGAAGATGGTTTCCATGATTCTTTAAAAATGTCTTAAGTATCTTTAAGATGTCTCCTTAAAGTGTTTCTCTGTGAAGTACTATGATTATCTATCCCCTAAGCCCAGAAGCCTTTGAAATAGTGGGTGTGGGATGTGGGTACTTCTGCATCAGAGATATGTCTGATTCAGGCATGGGACAGTAGGGTGACACTTAGGCTCTTTGCTAGGATATGACTTTCTCAACTGAGCAGTACTTTTCACTGGGCCCATTCAGGCACTTAACATTTACTGCTTACAGAGAATTAGCTATAGCATATAGAGCATATTAAGTATAATGAGATAGGAAATGTGATCACTATCCTTAAGGGAACAAGTCAGACAAATTGGGAGGAAAATGTGTTGACAATCTTTACTTCAAACAAGTCAACTCAAGTGAGCAAAGCACCTGTTCTGAGATGAGGAGTTAAATATAGTAGTGCCTGTCATGTGAGATTTTAACATAAGTCATAGCATCCTCAGTATACCAGTATCATCTTTTCATTGCCTCTTACAGAAAATGTCTCATCCTTTCTCTCTCAAAATTCCTAGCTCGTGGAGGCCCAGCATGTAGAACTTTTAGTGCTGAAACTGAGAAAGTTCTGGGCAAACTAGGATGACTTGCTAACCCCTATTTGGGGCAGGGCTGCTTGACTATATGCATCTGTCCATCCTGCAGTAACCGCCTAGTCTCCTGATCAATCTTTCTCATTTGGTGATCATTTAACACCTGACTTACATCCTTCTTTCCGTATTACACCTGGTTCATGTAGAAATTTTGTCTATTGCCTGATTTTTGAAGTGTCTTCATCTTTTCTCTTATAATCTTTTTCTCACCCTTCTTCATGACTACAATTCACATGGTTTAATCTGAGATTTCATCATTATGAATGACTTTAATACCCTCAGAATTTCCATTTCTAACCCCCCTCACCAACAACCACTCCTCTCATCTCAGCTCGCTGCCTCTCTGCTAGTTGTTTAACCACAGTGGACCTTCTGATCCATTCACAGCCACCGTTGTTGGTGTCCGCCCCCATCCCCAGTTCTTATCCTCATTTCCTCCTTGTCCAGGTTAGATTCCATTGTCCAAGTGCTTGCAAACACTCTCAGCTTCCTTGCCTCTGCCTTGGCCTTCTCAAAGGTGGAAGACCAACACTGGCAAATCCCAAGGATGTGCAGAAGGGTAGTATTGGTTAGTGGTTAAGAAGTGGGCTCTAGACCTACACTTCTTTAACTATGGGTCCAACATTTAGTAGTTAGTGGCCTTAGATAACTTTCTTAACACACCGGGCCTCAGTTTCCCCATGTGTATCTATCTCATGGGTTTGTTGTGGGCTCAAGGTATTAACAGAAGTAAAATGCTTACAAGAATGCTTGGCACAAAATGAACACTCAATAAATATTTTCCAAGCTTGCAGTTGGTGGTTGGAGAAAAACACCTAACTATTCTGACTGATCTCTTGGATTTCATGAGTGTGTGTCTCAGTCTCTGCAATTTAGTCAACCACAGTTCCCATTTCCTTACTGATTGAATTTCTGTCTTAGAGATTACTGTTTTTTTAAATGTTCAGAAAAATGTTTATTAAATCAAATACTTGTTTGCAAATTAAAAAAACAGTAAAATATTATTAATTGTACTTACCAAAGAAGTTATATAACATGTTATATAATATTTACAATTCATAACTTATTCTACAAACAGAATTCCTCTAGAGTTACCATAACCTCTTAACAGAAATTACTATTTCACACCTCCTTCTTTCTCCTCAAGTTTCCAACTCCTCTCTCCTGCTCCTCACTCTCAGTGGGCAACTACATCTTATCTCACCCAGGAACAAGCAATCAGAATATAACATTATTTTTCCACCAACCAGCCTACCCAATTCTGTAGCCTTTTGTTACTATGAAAGTGCCTTTCCCTATTTTTAGGAAAGTCTTCTACGTGTTCACTAAACTCCATCTCTTCTCGCTTTCTCAAGAACTCTACTGCTGTAATTTTTTTCTGTCTTGCATCATTGCACGTCTCCTTTCCTCTCTGCTAAAATGCCTTGTCATATTAACAATCTGAAACAAACAAACACACAAGCAAATGAACAAAGGGCCCTCCCTTGCTTCCGTGCCCCTATGGATGCCAACTTACCATCCTTTAGAGCCAGCCTCGATGTCCCCACAGTCTCAGCTCCCATCCTCATGACGATTCTAACCGGGCTTTTATTCTGCTGCTCCGCTGAAACCATGCCTGTACAGGCCAGCGTGTTGTCCAATATGAGGGTCTGTTCTCAGTCCAAATCCTACTCTGCTCGTCACTGTGTTTAATGCAATTGATGACTTCCACTTTCTTGAAACTTTTTTTCACTTGGTTTTAGGACACCATACTATTTCAATATGTCATCTATTTTTTCTCAGTCTCCTTGACTAGATTTTCCTTCGGACCTTCAAATGTGTTTCAAATAATGGAGCATTCCAGAGCTCAGCCTAGCTCTCTTGGGTTTGCTGAAGTAATTGGAGTGACCGAAGCCAGGAGAAACTAATTTCATAGGTTTCTTGTGAGGCAGTTAGAACTGTGTTGCGAAGAAGGGAATACGCATAGTTTGTAAAAAGTTATTTATGATTATTTTTCTGCCGAATTTTACTTAATATCAGATCATTTAACAGAAGAATTTTACTGTGATAAAGTCAATTCCACAAATGTTTTATGAGCACTGGTAGTGGAAAGGGGAAGGGACATTAAAGATGAAGCAGAAGAGTTCTTGCCAACACATTCCTGAAAGTAGGTTATTGTCCTAATTTAATTAACAAAAATTTAATAACTAAGTCAACACTAGAACTAGAACTAGAATTCTTGGTGGTTCCAGGTCTTCAATTAAGTTAATTAACTTATTTGCCTCCCAGATTGAAATACAATAAAGAATAAAGTGTGGCTAAATTATAAGTTTAAAAGGTATTCAGGTGGAAAACTGCTGGAAAGGGTAATAAAATAGCAACCACACACACACACAAAGACCAAACAGTCTTTCCTTGGCATTGCCAACTTTACCCCAGGGCTGCTGAAGGACCTATTCTTATCTTTTTCAACAAGAGTTCAGATTTTTCAACCAGCCAGTACTAGGATTTTTGTATTGGTAAAATTAGATTTTCTTTTTGGAAACTGATTTTTGATAAAGAGCAAACTAGATTATAGATGGATAATTCTATTTTATTATTAAAATCCCAAAGTTGACACTTTGAACAAACTCATGCTTTAAAAATATGTACTGTATTTTGCCATGTATAATGTACACGTATTTGCTCAGATTTTTGAGGGAAAGTAAGGATTCACATTATACGCGGGCAGTACTAATTCCGTATCTATATAAATGTTCTTAATTCTTTTATTTAGGCTTATGCATTAAAAGTGTAACTCTAGAAAACAATAACGATATCTGTATCTTCAAAAATAAATCCCTTTATAACACAAAAAACTATCTAAATATAAATAAGTAAAAAATTGAATTAAAAATTAAAATGAAAGATTTTTTTCCTGAAAGTTTGGGCCAAAAACATGGGTGTGCAATACAGATGGCAAAATACAGTAATATGTCGTATCTCCTGTCAAGGTTTTGTGTATGGCACCACCAAGATTTGAGCGCAGTTCATCTGTGTAGATTTGGGTTTTGATGAGTATCATGAAGGTTAAAAGTGTGGATATGCAGTATACAGCAAATCACTCTAAAAATAACAACAGTGCTAATTACTTTCTACTGACAACTTAAAATAGCTACTGACATCTGTTATCATCTTTTATCCCTTACCATGACTGGATGAGGTGGTCTTGTTATCCTTCATAGGAAGAAATTGAGACTCAGAGAGGTTTAATAATATTCCCAAGGAAATGAGAAACACGCCCAGTCCTCTTATTTCCAAAAGGAAAGGGGAAGGAAACAATTAAGTCCCAGATACCATGCCTGGACCTTTGGTATAACGCTTTTGTTTAATCAAAAGTGGGAGTTCCAAAATAGATTGTAATATGAACTTCATGCTTAGTGCTTTGTATGATTACTGGAGTACGAGTCTGCGTGGCATTTTAAATTAGAGAAATTTGCAGTCCGTTAGGACGACTTTTCTGCATTTCAGCATTGCCTTTTTATAGGCGAGGCTTATTAAGTCCTTGACCCTATAAAGAGCTAAAGGAATTGGTATTTCACATCAAGATATTTTCCCTTTTACATAATGACTGCCCAAGCATTTCTTCTTTGCAAACCAGCTTGTAAAACCTTCAGCCTTCATTTAAAAACAGAGTTGCTGGCAATTAGGTTCTTGATCTGTGTACAGATGCTGTAATCAGTGTTAGCCTTCCTTATTTTAGCATCCAGAGCAAGCAAGGGCAGGGCATGTTGAACTTGTTTAACGGTAGTTTCTCCAGAGAGCTTTACTTACACTTGTTGGTTAAAAATCGGTGCGTTTTGTTCCTTTGTGCAGTCCAGCACAGCGATGTGACCCTCTGCAGGTGAGTGCCTAAATGTGGCCAAATGCGACAAGTAAAAGTCAGTCGAATAAAACAAAAATTGGATTCCAAATTGCTCTTTGTTATGGTGTATAATGAATTTTCTTTCTGTGGCTGCTGCTAAATCTTCTGTAGTCAGGTGTAAATATTTTAGGTGAAGAATAAAATCCAGGTTGAGGATTGGTTGGGAACGGAGAGTTGAGAGAGTACGGAGTGAGGGGGAAGGAAATGAGAGCAAATGTGCCACACTGGGAGACATAAGTTGTCTTCTTGGAGAATATTGATTTTCCTTGTTTTTCTTTTAAGTTCTCTAGCAAGATAGCCAGTTACCTCTTTAGATTTTTATTTGTTTAAAGAAAGAAAATTTTAGAAAAAAAAATTCCTAAGTCTTCCACCCTCAGATTAAAAAAAGATACAGATATAGAGAGATTTAAAAAAAAAAAAAAACTACTGTCCCTGTTTGTTCAGGAGATGGAGTTTTAAAAATAGATTCAGGGGTTAGAGACCTAAAAGACTGGTAAATGACAACCTCAGCACCACTTTTTTTTTAATGCTGGTCCGGGTGTCCATGTGATTCCCATCTAGGAGCTTATCATTGTGGCCAAACACAAGTACATCGTAAAATATAATTGATTTAATTCAACAAACATGTTGAGTGTTGACTATGCACCATAGTTGGTGTTAAGTGTAAAGGGATGTGTAAGAGAGTTGTGATATTTAAAGAGCTTGCAGTCTTAGGAGAAGCAGGCAGGTAAATAATTATTAATAATTATTTATAGGAGGTTAAGTTCCATTTTAGGTAATGAATGAATCGTCATGGAAGCAGAGAAGAAGGAGAGGGTGTTTAATTCTACAAAAGGGACATTCTGACTCTGTTTTGGGGGTTTGTATCGGATACACAGTAGTCTGGAAAGTACTTTGAAAAGCATGGTGGAGGATAAGGTTTACCCAGGATTTCACCATTTGGTTCTATTCACTGATTTGGGAGAATGAGTGAAAAATCTTCTCCCCTCTCTCTCTCCCCAGCTATGTTCGGTGCAGCAGTCCCAGGTGCATGCACTCCCAGACTGGCCTTCCCGGGTATTTCCTCTACCTTGAGATAGTCTGGGTGCTTCACTGGTCTCTTGAAAGAGGTGTGCTGCAGTCATGCGAAGGGTTTCCTTTTTTCCTTTAAGTTGAAAAAGAAGGATGGAAAAGCCAATACCTCCAGCTTTATTCCTCTCCCACCCTTTACCGTCTTTTCATGTTCCTTCTTTGGTTCTGGGACAATCTTTCATAACGATATTAACTTTGTACTTTTCTTTATAACAGAGACATAGACAATGTGGTTTCTGTGTTTTATATATATGTATTAGTCCTCCAGGCTAATGCATCTTCTTTTGCTGTTTGACAGACATTCCAGATTAAAGCATCTTTAAAATAATTTATCATTAGAAGAAACTGGAGCAGGTGGCTAAGAAATTCAATCACATTTCTAGAGAATCAAAGCGTTTCACTATTTAGATACATTTTCCCACAAGATGGCGCTATAGTTCTTCCAATTATTTGGACTATAGCAGCACAGGGCTTTATTTTATTTTTTAAAACATTTCCAGGGTCTGAGTGGAAGCGGGCAAAGGGAGGAGGGGCGATGGGGACATCTATAATATTGTCAGCAATAAAAATAAAGAAAAAAACCCATTTCCCTCTCCCCCATTTGTTTACATGTAAAAGTGACACATAAAGAAAGAATGTACGACCTCACTTACAGTCGAGTCCAGATTTACCGTCTGATTTTAGTGCCGTCCATCAGAACAGCCATGGAATAGAGAATAACAGGAATTAGTATGCAGTGAATAATTACCAGAAATGCGATTTTGCTATGAATGTGAATTTATAAATATGAATGTGAATATGATATAAAGCTTGAATATGAAGTAAGACTCTTAAAAAACATTGTGGATAAAATTTTTAGTACTACTTGTAGTTTTGGTGTTTGAAATGAGTGAGTTGTGTAATTAACTGGGATTTGTTTTTTAGACTAAATATTTTGGTGTTTAATTATATTCTCAGTTTTGTTCTAAATATTTTTTAGTTTTATTGTTTTGAAGTTAAGACTTTCCAAAATTTGCAAATGAAGCTGGTGTTGAGTCAGTTTGTAATAATGACTGAGCCCATCTATGTGTAAAACACAGTTTCAGCCAGATCTACCCAGGAAAACAAAATTTCACTATTACTTTCTTAAAAGCCACTAAATCTGAAAAGTAAAAAAAAAAATTATTGCTAAAATATATTTAGAAGACTTAGAATTGAAATATTTGGGGAGTGGATTATTGCTGAGATTCACTTTGACCATATTTGTCCTTTTAATTAAAATTACATATTCATCCAAAGTATTAGAGATTTTAATTATTGCTTTAACTTGGTTTCCTTGTTAGAATAATAAATTTATGAAATTTAAAAAGTCCAGTATGAAGAGAAAACAAATACATCGCTGTGCAATTCTTAATTATGACTAATTACAATGAATTTGTTATGCTTCTACATTCAAAAAATCACTTAAGTTATCAATGTCTGAGACAACAGTTTGTGTTTACAAATTGCACACCTGTAAGGAGTGAATTAGTTAATGTGCTGATTAGAAAACTCTTGCAAAAGAGAAGACAGGCTGTGGGTCCCTTGTAGTCATTTACTCTTAGGATCTTACAGTGATGAGTGGGTGGAAACGCTGTGGTTGATTTTAAAATCACCGAATGCATAGTAGCAGATAGGTTGGTGCTTAAAGTATTTTATTTACGCCTTATATACCCGTGCTAGCACTACTGCTAACTCTCTCCTCAAAGGACCATGATAAATAGGGCCCTTAGGTATCTCTCACTGTACTGCTGATTCAACCATCCTGGGCTATGGTCCTGGATTTCTATTGTCAGCTTGTTTGAACAGGTGATGGTCTGTCAACGGACAGAGTTATGGAATTCGTGTGTTGGGGTAATGAAATTGACCTAAATGTTTGGTGTCTAAAGGATTTGATGTGTGTTTTAGACATAGTCATTCATGTATTTAGGTAACAAAGTGTTGCATCATGTCTACGCTGTAGTCTAGTCGAAGCGGTGTTAGTGATCACAGTAATAATGTTTATGGTAGTAAATATTACTTCTTCGCCGGGAAGCAAACTTCACATGTTAGTGCTATAAAAATTTCACTGAAGAGCTGACTCAGCAACTCCTTGTCACGATCCCGTCCAGCAGAATCCGTTTGCTATGGCAGGCGTGTGGATAAATTCACACGGAGTACGTAGGACTAGAAGAGCTGGGACTATGTGACTTCAGAGAGAGGCCAATAGAAATGGCCCAAGAGTGGGCCGGAGAGCAAGGGTCCAGGAGTAGGCTAGAAAGAGAGAGCAAGGGGCCCATGAGCAGACCGGAGAGGGTGAGAGGGCGAGAGGGCCCAAGAGCAGGCCAGAGGGAGTGAGGGAGAGCAGAGGGGGTGAGGGACCTGGGAGCGGCAGGCCAGAATGCCTTGGCCACTCTCTCAGGAGAGAGTGCCCTGACCTCTGCCTTAACAGGCTTTTATTGTTTTTCCTGGGTCCATTACCTCAGAGTGGTCTTCATTTACTAAACATAGGTTTGCATTAGGTGATAGGCAGCCAGGAAGGCACTTCAAAGGAGAGGTATGCAAATAGAAAGACAAGGGTTTGGGCTGAACTTGAAAGGATTAGCACCAGTCTAAGGAAGCTGCATGCATTAGCATATGCTCTTTTGATCCAGGGTGAGAGAGTGTTTTAGCAGGAGCAAGACTTAACTCTAGGAAATATGCCACTCTGATTTCCCCACAGGAAATCCCGTTTTCACACACGTGGGGCCTACTTGCCATCCCACGTTCCATTGGAGTTTTTAAACGTGAAACATTGGGCTACATTTCCCATGGTGAATGGTACGGTTCTCCTTCAACTCCTTTTCTAGAAACAGTGAAAACATGTATTATCTTGGGCAAGACACTGATCTCTGTCCCTTTGTTCCCTCTTGTGTAAGATGAAGAAGCTGCACCAGATGGTCTCCAACCTCAAGTTTAATACTAAAGTTTTTAATTTTAGGGTTTGATTGTCTTCCTGCTCTTAGGAATTTGAAGAATTCAATTTTTAAATTTCACTGCCAGGTAATTCCTAACAAGTTATCTTACACAGAGAAGAGAATAAATTTAGTTGAGTGGATGAAATGTATATGTAGCTTTAGACCAGTATCAACTTTATATCATTGTAATGTTTATTAATTGAGCCCCAGCTGTGTGCTGGGCACTGGTCTACATGCTGGGTGGGGACCAAGCAATAAGTAAGGATTAAAGTCCCTTTCCCTGTGTAGTTTACAACCTAGTGGGGGAAGATGGATAATAAAGTTATAAAATAGTAATGATTTTAGTTATTAACAAATGCCCTGCAGCGTAATGGGAGAAACCTGAGGTGGGCAAGTGTGTGTAGACAGGGTGGTCAGGGAAGGCCATTCCTCTATGTGAAGACCAAGGGTAAGAATAACCCAGGCATGGCGAAGCTGCAGCAAAGGTTTTGAAGTCACAGGTCGGTTGTCATTTTCCAGGGACACGTGGTGGAGAGGCTGTGAGTGAGGTGGGACCCTGAGACGAGGCTGGAGCTAGGTAGTCTCAGGATTGAGATGGTCTTCTAGGACTTACAAGTTTAGATTTGATTCAGATTGCAGTGAGAACATGAGAAGGTCTTAACTTTATACCTAATTTTCCTGTTACATAAATGCATATCTTGGGATTGTGAGTGTTGAGTCATACTGAGCTAAGAATTTTCTTTCCCTCCCTGTGTCCATAGTGATGGTCCCCTATTGCTGTCTTTGAAACTCGTTTCTAAAATGACTTCATTAAAGCAGGAATGAAAGCCCTTCCCTGCTCCGGAGCTGAGGGTCACAGCGCTACCACCGGCACTTGGAGAAATGAGAGGCAAACCGGGTAAACTCCAAGAGGAAAATAAAACTTATATTTGTAATCTAATTTTAGAGAATTTAGTATTTGCCAATTATTTTTATTCAGTGAGATTTCTGGCACAGTGGGAGTCAAATTCCTATTATTGTGGTAAGGAGTTCTAAATTTGTGATACTCTTAATATTCCCCTTCATATTATGAATTAAAGTTGAGTGCAGTAGACTCATGTTAGAAATACTGATTTTACTGTATACAGGAGTCCCTCCTTATCCATGGTTTCACTTTCCTTGGTTTCAGTTACTTGTAGTCAACTGCAATCTGAAAATATTAAATGGGAAATTCCAGAAATAAGCAATTCATGCGTTTTAAATTGTGTGCTATCCTGAGTAGCGTGATGAAATCTTGTGCAGTCTGCTCTGTCCCACCCGGGCCGGGACTCATCCCTTTGTCCAGCCTGGATGCTCCCGCCTGTTAGTCTCTTGGTAGCCTTCTTGGTTATCAGTTCCACCGTTGCAGTACTGTGATGCCTGGGTTCAAGTAACTCTTATTTTACTTAACAATGGCCCCAAAGCACAAGCATAGTGAGGCTGGCAATTTGTATGTGCCAAAGTGAAGCTATAGAGTGCTTTTTTAAAGTGAAAAGGTGAGTACAGTACAATGAGATATTTTGAGAGAGAGACCACATTCATGTAACTTTGTAGTATATTGCTATAATTGTTCTATTTATCATTAGGTATTACTGTTAATCTCTTACTGTGCCTAATGTAGAAATTAAACTTTATCATAGGTATATATGTCTATAGAAGACAGCATAGTGTATAGGGTTGAGTACTATCTGTGGTTTCAGGCATCCTTTGGGGATCTTGGAACATATTCCCTGCAGATATGGGGGGACTCACTGTACTGGGGTAAAGGCAAATTCTCAATATGACCCCGCAATGCAACAGAGAGGAGAGCTCAAACTGAAGTGCGCTGGCACTCTTTCCTAAGAGTTTTATTACATGGTATAGGAGGCTAGCAACCTTTGAAAGATAATTGGGAAGTTGATTTATGTTTACTATTAAATTGATGCTTACATATAGTCAGGTAAAGCTTGTGTATAATCATAGTGTCAAGCTTGGCACATTTTTTTCCCTCAAAAATATGAAAAGACAAATTATTACATGTAAATGGTAATGTTCTGGTTTGAACCAAAGAAAAGTAAAAGTTATATTTTTTTGTCACATTAATGTGTGTTTTGGGGGAATTCAGTTAAGTCTTTGAGCTTCTGTTTCCTTGCCTATGAAAATAAAATTGAACCAGATGACTTCTAAAGAGGTTTATGTTTCAAAATTCTTGATTTCATTTGATTAACACTGATAAATTACATATGTAATACAGTAGGGAGAGTAGAGGACAGAGTATAACTTTATGATCAGTTTTGAATCAGGATGATGGAAGGGAACAGAATAAATAAATTTTAAGATGCAAGACTCTTCAAAGATGGGTTAATAATCTTTCAAAGGTTACCAGCATCCCATATTATATAATAAAACTCTTAGGAAAGAGTATCACTCATTCTGCACTTCACACTTCAAAGAGTATCACTCAAACTGCACTTTAGTTTGAGCTATCCTTCTCTCTGTTGCATTATGGGGTCATATTTAGAATGTTTCTTTACCCTAGTACAGTCATCCCCCACTCGCCCCCCCCAGCCCTGTTATCTGCCAGAGATAAGTTCCAAGATCCCCAGTGGATGCCTGAAACTGCAGATGGTACTGAACCCTATACATACTATATTTTTTTCTGTATACATACATACCTATGATAAGTTTAGTTTATAAATTAGGCACAGTAAGAGATTAATGGCAATAAGCTTTTTATAGCAAAGATTATATATTAAAAAAGAAGGAATCTTAAAATTTGTAATTTTTTTTTCTCTGAAATAAGAGGAATTTGAATTCCAGAAGCCCCCAGTACTGCCCATTTCAAAAGCAGTTGCTGGAAAGAAAACTCTGTGTGTGTTATTGCCTCCTGCATGTGTTTTCACACTCTTAGGACCTGAAATTAGTTTTGTGAATTAGTCATGACATTGAGTCATGGTTCTTGTTTCTCGCCTCTCTTCTAATCATGAAGTTCTCAATAATCCAAAGGCACATCATAAAATGAAAGGTAGTTCAAAGTTGACAAGGAAATGCAAATTGAATCTGGAGACAATAACTTCTCTTGAGTTTGGGTATGTAGATATTTATATAGGAAACATGAATATTGAAAGGCAAATTGATCTCTCACATGAGGAATATTTATCTAAAACTTACTTGGAGATGATAAATATACAGGATTGATAGACATCTGAAGCATATTAAATTTTATAGTCCCCATTAAGTGAAATTTAGGATCTCAATATTAAGAATAAAATTCAGAAGATTTGATGTTTTTTAGTATTGTTTAATTTTTTTTTGAAAAATTTAGGCAATGGAGAGCTTCTGTTCAGGAAAGTAAAAACCTTCTAGATGACAAAAGAATTAAGGATATATCCAAGCGCTTTAGTTTCTCAAGACATAATCCAAGGCCTTTTTTCTTCTCTCTAAATACTTTCTTCAGTTACCATCTCCAGGTATATGGGTCCTAGCATTGACATCTTCGGCCCAGACCTCTCGGCCAGGACCCAGACTCCTCTGTGACCTGCCTGCTTAGCATCTGCCTGGGGCCATGTCACCGGAACCTCAGCTCAACCTGATCTAAATGAAACACTTTCACTCATCTTTTACTACCCAGTTCTCTTTAAAGTCCTTATCAAAAAGAAGGATATCCGTTCACCAACAGTATGAGCCAGAAACCTTGTCCTCATCCTGTACTTCTTCACATCCAATCCATCACAATATTCTGATTTTTAAACTACTGATAGAACTTTTGAGTCTATTTATTCATAGGTAATTTCTTGCTCTGAGCTGCCCTTATCTCTCATCCAAACTGCTGTGATAGCCCCTAACTCATCCCTACTGTCCACTCTTGTCTGCTTAAAATGCATAGTCAGGATCCAGGCAGATTTTAAATGGCAAATATGATCATTCATTCTTCTTCTGAAAACCCTGCGTAGGTTTTTCATTATCAACTATGAAAATGTCAAAATGCTAACCCTGGCCTCAGTGACCTGCATGATCTGGCGCTGCCTGCTTCCCTTGCCTCACCTTGACATAGCCTCCCCTTCACCTTTTGGGCCCTAGTCACCTCGACCTATGAATTTCTAAAATGTGCTGTATTCTTCCCTGCCTTAGGGCCTTCATAAGTCCTATTTTCTTTGCTTATACTGTTTCCTGTCTATTCTTCAAATTAACTCTCTTTAGCCCCCAAGAAGCAGTTAGCTCCTATTTATTATTCTGCCCAAATATAATTTCCATTGAGCAGCCTGTTTTGATCTTTTAGAAAAGGGTCACGTCTCCTTCATAAACACTCTTTTATCCTGTTGCTTTTTTCACTCAGCAGTTTTTGGGTGTGTGCTCTTCTAAAAACTGGGGGCGGACGAGAGGAGACGGACGACTAGGGTAGGACAAAACAAGACGATTTCATGTGATGATGAAGATTATAAAGAAATTAAACTATTATGTTAAAGAATGACTTGTGAGAGGTACTTCGGTAGGATCTTTGCAATGGAATTTAATGAGTGTAGTATATTTTGTTAGTTGAATGTCTGTCTCCTCTGCAAGACCACAAGTACCTGAGAACTGGGACTTTGCTGCGCTTGCTCAGGCAGCATCCCCAGCGCTTGGCACGGTGCCCATCACGTGGCAGACTCAGTAGGTGGTGTTGAAGGGTTGTGTTTATTTCACAGGGATGCCATAACAAAGTGCCACAAATCGGGTGGCTTAAAACAACAGAGATTTTCTTCTGTCACCGTTTTGGGGGTCAGAAATCTGGAATCAAGGTGTCAGCAGGGCCACCCCCCTGCTGAGGTCTTCAGAGAAGAACTCCTCCTTCATCTTCCTAGTTTCTGGGGTTTGCTAGCAATCCTTGACAGTCCTTGACTTGTAGCTGCATCGCTCCAGTCTCTGCCTCTGTCATTATGTGGCCCTCCTCTCTGTGCGACTGTGCCCTGTCTCGGTCGGTCAGAATTTCCCTCCTGTTACAAGGACACCAGTCATTTGATGAGGGCCTGCACTAAGCCAGTATGACATCATAACCTGATCACATCTGTAAAGACCCTATTGCCGAATAAGGTCACGTTTACAAGTATGGGGTGAGGGTTAGGTTACAATATATCTTTCGAGGGGCACAATTAAATCCACAATACTCACTTCTTTAAATTAAAGGAAAATTGAAAGAGTTAATGTTTAAAAGTTTATATAGTGTAGTTTTGACTTATTTTTAAGTAAGTTGTATGTTATGTACAAAGATTTGAAAAGGCATTACTATTTTACTTCGTGTAAGCATGATGAATTATTGTTTATTTACTCTAGACTAGTTAGCTGAATCCTAACCATATCAATTTTCATGCCATCCTAAAAAATCAATACCACCCTATGAACCAAATTCATCACATGCTCTCTATTCTCTTAGCAGACAAGAGCTTACTTCTTCATGTATTAAAAATAAATGAATGTGGAAGGGTATTCATAACACTCATATCATAAAAATTCATCCTGACATTTTTGCAAAGACTGTGTGTAGAATGTTGACATATTTTTGTTACAAAATGACAGTTTTAGTGCAGATTCTCATTGTGACCAAGGAGAAAGAGCAAACAAAAGGGAAAGAGTAAGTTATGGGGCCACCCACACCTGAAGTGAACCTGTCAGGCAACAGAATGGCAGAAGCACTTTCTGAAAAGGTACAGACATTCTTTTGTGTGTGATCGGGAAGAGGAGGGTCACCAATATTCTCTGCTTTATGCTGTCTATCTTAGAAGAAGTCATTCTTGATGACATTTTTCCATCAAATGTCATCTTGCCCACCCTTGAATTCCATTAACACCTTGTTTTTAGTTTTTTCAGATGACCCTTGCCTCATACTTACTGCCTACACTGTTCTAAGTGTTTTACACATTATAACTCAATTAGCCTTCATAATAACTCATTTCCATTGCACAGCTGAGGAACTCAAACACAGAGAGGATACATGAGTTATAAGTTGGAGTCACAGTTCAAACCTGTCTACCTCTTGGGTCTGAGTTCTTACCCATCAGGCTCCACTGCCCGCGTAGTAGTGAATTTTAAACTACTTTTATCCCCCTGCCAGATTGTAAGCTTCTGAGACCTTGGACACTATGTCTTTCTTGTATTTGTTTGTCTCATAAAATCAAGCTGAGGCCCTTGAGCATAATTTGTACTTTATCCAGTGTCTGGGTCTTTGACTTCCGTATCATGGTTTACATATGAAGATGCTCATTTGGAAAACAGAATCCTGAATATATAGAAATAAAAGAAGGAAACTGACAAAGGATGGTTTTGGCACTCCCAGCCTCCATCTTCGGGGCTGCTTCCTGCCATTAGCCCTGTCCCAAGTCCCCACCCGCTGGCTATAACATTTGCATTTACGTTGGGATTTAAATGTTCTCACTGAGCTAGTTCTCACCAGCAGAAGTGTTCCCCTCTTTAGGAATAGTCGTATTTTTACAGGAATTAATCACTTTAATGATTTCTGCCACCAGTCAATAGATGAGGGAAGAGCTTATTTGAACAGCAGAGCTACCCTTGAGCTGCAGAAATTATACTCATTTTCATGTGAACTAGTATTTTATATGTCTGTTGGTAAATTTGCACTTATTTGCACTGTCTCTATGTGTAAATACAAGGTTAATTAGAAGCAGATAAAAAATTTAATCTTTTATTTTAAATCCAGAAAATCTGAAATAAGGCAGCCATGTTGGTATTCATTTGCTTTGTAGGAAATTCTGCTACATGAGAATTTAAATTTAATTTTGTCTTTTTATTATGTGATGTGTGTATCACAAGCCTGTGGGCATTAGATGAGCTTTAATAAAGCTAAAAATAAATAAAATGGGAATGTTAATAAACCTTGTAGCTCATTAAACATTTGGATTCACTGAGTATATATCTATTAATTTTAGATGAGACTACATTAGGAAACCTTTGTTACATGAAAGTTATAATTACATGAATAATATATTCAAATTCAATACAAAGCATCTCCTTCCAGATCTTCTTCCTGACAATTCTTTAGTTAGAAATTTCAAGGAACTGAAAGACTTAAAATGTACTGATTAAATATGCAAATATAACAATTTATATTTCTTTGTAAAGAATTCAAATTGAAAAGATATGTCCAAGTGAATTCTTTTCTCATGTCTCATTATCTTCTTAATCTATTTTAGCATTTGTGAGTTTATTATTTTATTAAGAAAGCACACTTGTGTCTCAACCCTCTTTATTATTCTGTTTCATTTGTATATTTGAAGATTCCCCCTTAGATTCTTTTAAAATTGTACCCTCCAAATTATTCTTTTTTATTTCTCTGTAGAATATTTTTCTCTCTTTTAAGAAGTTCTTCAATTTCTGACCTAAGGTTTTTATGTGTAAAGACTAATTTGGGAATCATAGTTTTGTACTACAATCATTTATTAAAATAAACATCAGCTTGTTAATGTATGACTATGAAGAGAGTGTAATTTATTTTCTGTTTTTATTTGTTTGTTTGTGTTCCTTTGGAATTGGGTTTATTTTTACCATCAAATTATGTATTAGTTTTCTAGGGTTGCCGTAACAAATTACCACAAACTGGATGTCAAACAACAGAACTTTATGGTCCCACATTTCTGGATGTTTGAAGGCAAAACTCAAGGAATTGGCAGAGGTTTCTTCTAAGGGCTGTTTTTCTAGGGCCTTTTGCCTAGATTTTGATGGTTTGCTGGCTGTTCTTTGATGTTCTTTGGCTTCTAGAACCATCACCCTGATCTCTACCTTTGTGCTCATCTGGTGTTTTATCCTGTGTGGCATGTCTCTGGGTCCAGATTTCCCCTTTTCATAAGGGTACAGTCGTATTGGATTAGAGCCGCTCTAATGACCTCCTGTGGTATTGTGATTTACAGTAAGAAATATATGTTGGTCTTTGTCCTCCTTGCTGGCACAGAGCTCCTATGCCTTTGGGGTTTTCTAAGTGTTGAGATTGTTGAAGGTCTTTCGTTATGTTAATGAGGTGACTTTGGGAGAGCACCTAAGGATGGGGCTGGTTGCCCCTGGAGCTGACCATGTGATAACAGGGTGGGAATTTTTAGTCCCATGCCCCCAGGCTCTGGGGCTGGGAGAGGGGCTAGAGGTTGACTCAATCACCAGTGGCCAGTGGGTTACCTATCATGCCTATGTAATGAACCTCCATAGAAACCAAAAAGGTGCTTTGGAGAGCTTCTGGGTTGGTGAACATATGGAGGTGCTGGAAGCGTGGTGCCCCCAGAGAGAGTATGGAAGCTCTGCGCCCTTTCCCCGTGCGCCTCTTCCATTTGGCTGTTCCCGAGTTATATCCTTTTACTCTAGTAGGTAAGTAGCTCTAGCAAATTAATTGAACCAGAGGAGCGAATCATGGGAACCTCTGATTTATCGCCAGTTGGTTGGAAATATAGGTAACAGCCTGGACTTGCGACTGGCATCTGAAGTGGGTTGGGGGGTGCTGTCTTGTAGGACTGAACCCTTAACATGTGGGACCTGATGTTATCTCTGAGTAGACAGGCTCAGAATTGAGTTGAATTGCAGGACACCCAGCTGGAGTTCTGAGAATTGCTTGTTGGTGTGGAACCCCTCCACACACACACCTACACCAACACACACGCCCTGGACTTGGTACCAGAACCCTATTTGTCTATCAACTTAACTTGATCTTCTTAAAAGAACATATTTTCATATTTCCTTTTTCTATTGCTGAGAAAACTGAGGCTTAAGAAGGTTAAAAAATTGTTAGAGATAGGTAAATGAATCATTTTGGATGTTGTGACCATCAGTAACTGCATACCCCCAAAGTGGCTTACACAAGGTGTTGATTTTCTGTTGGAAGAGATCTGGCAGTAGGGTGGTTGAAGACCCAGTTAATTCATTGGCTGCGTGGTGTCACCAAGAACTCAAGCTCTTTCTATCTTTTCACTCTATCATTCTCAGCATGTCGACTGTCTTTGTCAGGTCCCTTTAGGGTCATATGCTCATGTCCTCAATAAGGAAGGTGGAAACTCCTAATGTGGTCTTAATATATTCTACACTGAGAACCAGGAACTGCCTGCAGACTGGAAAGGGAAACACCGATGGCTGTTCTGTAGAGTCCGCTAGAGGGGGTGCTGTTAATCTCCTCTGTGTGCAACTTTACAAAAGCTAGAAATAGAAAGGCTGCTTTTGGAAGTTAAAGACAGATAATTCATATAGTCTGACATAAAATCATTAGTGAGCAAGGATGGAGGAAGGAGGCTCCATAATGTATTTGGATATGAATTGGTTAGATACTTTTAAATATACTTTCCTATGCAAATACGAAAAGAGGAAAACTAGGATTCTAAGGTTTCTCTGGCGGAAATATTTATACAATCACATGCATGCATATGCATGTACATATATGTGTGTGAAGTTAACATAAGCAGCTCAAGATTAATACAAACTATAATAGATTAATATAAATAACAATATAAATATTTGACTTTATGAAACTCTCCGAAACGTAGTTTTCAAACCTTGGAGTTGATACAAGCTTTGGATTTAATATGGGTTACTTTCTAGATGGAGAAAGAGTGGCTCATTTGCAAAACAATTTAATGAATGAATATCCTTTTAATACAACAGAGAAGATCTGAACCTTAGGTTAAAAAAATGGCGTCATCAAATTTAATTGTAAATTTCAAGGTTCATATTAATTTTTTACAGCTACCAACATCTCATTGATGCGTTTTGTCTGAATAAATTTTGCTGTGGTGGTTCCATCTACTTTTGCAATACTTGCTTTAACGGAAATGTATCAAAGCAGAGGTATTTGGGCTAGAGCAACCCAGACCATGAAAGGACTTCAGATGTTGAAACAAAAATGTTATTTGTTTTCTACTGCCGCAAACCAAATTACCACAAGTCTACTAGCTCAAAGCCAAGCACTGTTATTTATCTCAAAGTTTCCATGGCTCAGGAGTCTGGGCACAACTTCACTGGGTCCTCTCTGCTCAGCATCTTACAAACTGCATTTTCGCCTAGTGGGTTGACTAAGAAAGCATCTGCTTTTGAGTTCACTGAAGCTGTTGACAGAATTCATTTCCTTGAAAGCTTATGGCTGAAGGCTCTGATTTTTCGGTGCCTGTTGGCTGGGGGCACCAGAGGCCACCTGTAGTTTCTAGGGGCCATTCACAGCTCCCTGCTGTGTGAGTGTCTACAGTATAACATGACCATTACTTCATCAAGGCCACAGGAGAGTCTCTCTCCCTTGGGATCTCTGATTTCAGGGAGGGTTTTCAACTGTTCCTGATTAAGCCAGGCCCACCCAGGATAATCTTCCTTTTGATTAACTCAAAACCAGCTCATTTGGGATCTTAATTATACCTTCCAAATCCATTAATCTTTGCCATATTCTGTTGGTTAGCAAGTTCCACATACACTCAAGGGGAGAGCATTATACAGGGTGTGAACATCCAGGAATGGGAACCACAGGGCCACCCTAGGGTCTGTCTACCACATTCACCTAGAGAAGGCGCACGTGGACACAACAGCAATGTGATGGCCATGTGGAATATATTCTGTCCTTCAGTTCCAAATTAGTTACCATTATCTCCTTTTTACAGATGTGGAAATGAGGCTCAAGACAGACAATTTGGCCGAGATCACTCAGGAAGTTTATTCACTCAGGGCCAGTCTGTCTGAATTCAAATCTTGTACTCTCTTCATATTATAATGTTACCTTATTCAACTGTGTAATCACCGTGGAATCAAACTGAGACTAATAGGTAGGAGTTTTACAGAGATGGGTCATTTGACATTTTCTAATAGAAACTCTCCCGTGGTGTGGTGTAAACGTAGTTTAGTGCAATGTTTATAATCCTGACTGCATATTAGAACCACTAGGGGAACTTTGAAAATGTGCTGACTCACAGGGATCCTCCAACCATATCCACAAAATGAGAGTAGGCCCCAGTCTTTTGGAGGTTTTATGTTTTCTTATCAATAAATGCCCCCAGTGAAATGTTTGGTTTGAGGGACAAAAAAATGGAATAAATAATAGGCGGAAGCAATGTTTGAAGGTAAAAAGGGCCTTTATGGAAAATAGTGGCATCTATATCAATCCATATATTTCAGTAAAAATAATCCAGCTGTTTGGCGGAATGTTGCAGAGGGTTTGAGAATGAATGCTTGGCTGGACTGGAAGACCTTTGAAATCTCTTCTAATTTTGAGAGTCTATGAGTCTATGATGCTGGTATTCAATAAGTGTTAAATATGATTTATAATGTGTCAACCTGAGTGGTCTGAAATTTTGTCATTTTCTGGATTTCTGTATTCCACACAAACCTCCCCAAAATTGGCCTGTTGGGATAAGGAAGGTAGATTGGTGGTTGTAATGCTGCATACAATAGGAGTGCTTAAAAATGATGAAGAAGAGAATGCTCTAGAGGTTTTATTGGCAAAAAGACTGAGAAAAATTGACAATAATGACTATTTAGTATTAGTTTCCATGATATTCTAGGGTTATTTTGCTTCATTTACCCCCACCTCTGCTATAATAGTTTCCATTTTAAAAATGTGAGTCTACTATGATGGTTGATTAGTAACAATTTCTTTTTAGCTTAGTTAGATCCTGAACCCATTTCATTTACTTGATTTTCCATTTCACTTATTTAGGTTGTTTTTATATTTTCAACTTGCCTCTATACTTTTTTATACTTTTTCTTTTCCTTATTTTATTTCCCTTGTCTACTTTCTTTATAACATTTTAATGTCTGTCTCAACTTCTTCATCTTCATAAATTTAAACCTGCAGCTGTTTGCAGTTTTTATAGAGTTTGTTGGCCTGTTGATTGCCTATCATCTGCTGAGTCAGCACCCTCTAATTCACGCTACTTGTTAAATGCTGTAGGCTCTTCCAATACTTTAATTTCTATTTAGGCATCCTTGAAATATATAATGTAGATTTTAGAAATTTAAATGTAGTAGGTGATAAAATACTACATTTCAGAAAGTGGCGATTGTGAATATGAATTAAAGGCATTTGGAAGAGCTGTAGGTTGCTGTGCCGCAGGCATCTCTCAGCCCAACGCCGTCTGACCATATTAGAACAAATTCCAAGGGTTGGTGACTGATGTCATCTAAGGAGATCAGTGGGCTGACAACTTTATGTATATAACTAGCACAAATTACCAAGCAGTGGCAGTGGCTATTTTATAATATTTTCCCCACTTTTTGCATCCGTTTCTACAAAACGCAGACAGCAGAGTCTTTGAGGAGACCGTTTTGCATTCTAATCGCTGATTCTCAGTAAAGTGTTGTCTGACCTTGGGTTCTGCATTTGTATTTGGAAGAAGCTTCAGAATAAGTTTCAAATTATTGGAAAGAAAATTGTAATCTCCATTTACTTCAAGTGTATTACTTTCAATTCCCACATGCCTGCAAGCTCTGCCAGTCTCCACTACAATTAAATGGTCACAGAAGATGAAGACTAGGATGGGAATTCTTTAGAAACACATTACATGTGTTCCGTTTCTTTATTAGTGTTCTGCGGTTGTTTGAGATCAGGTGGTAAACAGAAGAATGGGAAGGCATCCATTTTCTTCATTAACTGAGAAGATAACCTTGAATATGAAATAAAGCAAACTGCTATTAAAAAGCAATGATAAATTATTGATTCAAAGTCCTGCAAGTGGTTATAAATACTGTCCTTTTTTTTAAATGCTCACCTGTGGACATTTTTTCATTGCTTTTAGAAAGAAAGGAAGGAGTGTTAGGGAGGCAGGAAAAGAGAGAGAGAGAGAGAAGTGTTGATGTGAGAGAGAAATACCAACTGGTTGCCTTCCATATGTGCCTGGACTGGGGATTGTATGTGCCTAGACCAGGGATAGAACTTGCAACCTAGGTGTGTGTCCTGATCAGGAGTCAAACTCTCAACCTTTCTGTGTTTGGGACAATGCTCCAACCAACTGAGCCACACAAGCCAGAACAGATATTTTGCCTTTTTAATCATTTCTGTTTAAATTTTTTTAAATTTGAAATCTGCAGAAAGTACATATTCTTTATCATTATGCTTTTTCAACAAATACAAAGTTACATTCTCTTGAATTTCCTCTTTACTGAATCTATCCAGTCTCTTTATTTTTAATGCCATTTTCACTGGTAACTCCTAAAATTGTATTTCCAGCTCACACTTCTCTCCAGATTCCAGGAATGTGTATCCAATAGCCTACCTAACACCTCCACTTTCATTTAATAGCCACCAAATATTTATTGAGCAGCTACAGTGTGGTAGACAGTGATCTAGCCTCTGGGACAACATCAGGGAACAAAGGCTTTCATTCCATTGAGGAGAGACAATGAGATAAATAAGGAAAATATATGGGATATCAGATGGTGTTAACTGCTATGTAGAGAAAGTCCTGGCAGGGACAGTAGAAAATATTTTGTGGGGTGGCTTGCAATTTTTTTAAAAAGCGGCCAGGGAAAAGCTTCTTGATAAGGTGACATTTGAACCAAGTACCAAAGGAGGTGAGGGAATGAGCCATGTGGACATCTGTTGGAAAACCATTCCAGACAGAAAGAACAGCGTGTGCAAAGGCTGACTGGCTTTTTCTAGAAACAGTAAGGAGGCCAGGGAGAATGAAGTGGGTGAGGGATGAAGAGAGGGATCAGAGGGGTCACATAAGGCTCGGCAAGGACTTAACCTTTTACTTCAAGCAAGTTGGGAAACCACAGAGGGTTTGCAGCGGCAGAGTGACACCGGCTGACTTTGTTGCGATGGAATCACTCTGGTTGCTGTTGAGCATACACTGAAGGGAAGGACAGTAGTAGGGAGACCAGTAAGGTTGCTGGCTTGGACCAAGGTGGATGTGGGTAGAGGTGGTAAGTGGTTACATGCGGGATATATATTGAAGAGAGGCGGGAAGGATATACTGGGCAGCTGGATATGGGATGTGAGAAAAATGACTTGAGTTTTTGACCTGAGCAATAAGAATGATTTACTGAGCATTTACTGAAGTGGGGAACATGCTTTTGTTCAAACTGGAGGAAAATAAAAACCTTTTAGACTATTGCATATTATTATTAAATGTCTATAATAATAATGATCAGTTTTAATCCTCAGAATCTGAGTTCTTAAATTCTTTCTTACCATTTTAATTTTAAGGTAACTCTGAATGCCTTTTTTGTGTTCTATAAAGAAGATGCAGTGACCTAAATTTCCGAGCAGCTGTGATTTCACTGTGAATCATATTGTTTTGTTTAAAATATATTAATGTTCATGAATCATTTTAGTATATTAAAAGTTTTGGAATTTCTTTGGTAACTTCACAACTATTTCTAATTTTAAACATAACGCTTAAGCCTTCCTTTACCTCCCAATAACCTCTGGCTACTATTTTTAGACTGGGAAGGAGAAAAGTTACCGAATTGTATCCATCTTTGTTTCTAACTCTAGTTTGAAAGCTAGCTTTTTAAAACATTCTTTTTCTGAAAATAAAAATAATACGTACCAATTTTGGAAAAATTTGAAAAGTAGGAAGAAGTATAAAGAGACTAGAAATCAGTGTTACATCTTCCTCCTGTATTTTTGTATCCAGACTTTTTCAGCCAGTTGTGGAGGAAATAACGGGAGCTAGGAGACCACGGCTCACCACTTGGAGTAAAGATTGATGGTTCGGTAACGTTTCTTACTTATGGGAAGAGCCCAACTGGCCTTGTATTACCTCCTTTCCTCCAATATTTAAATAGGCTACTGATTTATTACAAAAATTTCCCAAAGTAAATGTGCAGTAAAATGCTTTGGGAAAGGAAATAAAAACACTCTGTCTGACCCCAGTATATTTATTTTATGTATTTAGCAAAACACAGATTGCGCTTTCTATATGCCAAGCACTATTCTAAACACTATAAATACTAACTTACTCAATTTATCTAATCATCGGAACAACCTCTGAGTGAGGAACTGCTATAATTCACATTTTACAGAGGCAAAGCATGCAGGGCAGACTGGTGAAGTAATTTGCTCAAGGTCATTCAGCTAGTAAGCTAGGAATTAAATCCAAGCACTTTGGATCCCCAGTGTTCACTCCTAACTAGTATACGCCATGATGAACTTGGATCCTTTACAATGATAATCCAAGTTTGTTTTTGTTTTGTTCAGATTAACCCAGAGAGAATTAAACATTTTATTTTACTATTTAAAATTTTTATTTATTTATTTAGAGGGGAAGGGAGGGAGAAAGAGAGGGAGAGAAACATTGATCCATTACCTTTAACACACCCCCAACCAGGGACCTGGCCCGCAACCCAGGCATGTGTTCTGACCAGGAATCCAACAGGGGACCTTTTGGTTTGTGGGGTGCTGCCCATCTCACTGTGCCACACTGCTCAAAGAGAGAATTAAACATTTTAATTATGCCTTTTAATATAATTTCTCTTTTCAAAATCCTTAAGTGACTTCCCTTTTCACTGAAAGAAAAATTCAAAGTTCTTACAGTGACTAATAGGGCTCCTGTGATTTGGCACCCCGTTCTGTCTCTACCCTCAGCCCCTCTGCCTCCCCCTCCAGCCCCAGTCACACCGCTGCTGCCCACGATCTTCCTTCTGCTCCTCAGATATGCCAAGGGCACTCCTACCTCAACATTTGCCTTTCCTCTGCCTAGAAACCCTGTTCCCTAAGATATCACACCATCGCCTCCTTCTCTCCTTCCGGCTTTGGCTCTACTCTCCGTCTTTGTGAGGCCTTTAGCAACATCCTGTTTAAAATTTTAAACTCTGTACAACTTCCTATTTCCGTCCCTTACTTTATTACTTCCATACTGCTTTTACTAGCTAAAATACTGTGTAATTAGTTAATTGTAGTTAATTTAGTTTATTTGTCTCCCTCGCCCTGCCCCTAACTGAAATAAGCCACTGAGAGGGTAGCAGTTTTTGTCTGTTCTGTTCATTGATATATCACCAGTGTCTGGTACATAGTGGACCTTCCTGGAACATTTGTTAAATGAATGTGCATACGATGATCACACCAAAGGGATATCTATTGTGAGGATTCAGACCAAAGGGCCCTCATGGGGGCTGTGAGCGCTAATGCTCCATCTGTAGATTGCAGGCTATTCTGATGATGATATGGGCTAGAGGATATGAAATAATTTGGTTTATTTTTAAAAATCACATGGAAAGAGATCTTAAAGATCTTTCAGTGCTCCAATAAACAGGTATTAAAGAAAGAATTTATATTCATTGATTTATTACCCATTTTCTGATCCCTATCCTTTGTTTGGTCAATCTGGTTTCCCAGGATACTCACTATAAAAGCCCATACTATTAAAATGAAGTTTATCTCACAGAAGACACATATTTGGATATGAGAGTCATCTCAGATAAGATATATAAGCAGTTATGAGAACTTATGCTTAGAACAATAAAAAGTACCAAAAAGACAATTTTAAAAGTATGAAAAATCCAAATAAAATAAAAAATTATCAAAAAAATAAAAAATACATTAAAATAGATAATGAGAAAATTTTAGCTGATAAGTACAACTGCTTTAGAAAGAATAATGAATATCCTAGGAAAAAATATAAAAATAAATTTATATAAAAGCATGAGAAAAAAGTCAGAATTCTTATATCAGAACTCTTACAAATAAGATTTTTGTAACTCATAAAGCTGAAGAATATTTGTTCTAGTCATTTCCTGTCGAGGGTCCTTTGGTCTCCTCCCCACACTGTGTCTGGCCCTCACTGGGCCATGTTCACTGGAGAGTCACTATGAAACAACCAAACCCCTAATGGCCTAGCAGGCCTCCTTGTTTCCGAATGTAATGATGAGTGATTTTATCCCTTTCCCTTAAATTATTTCTCTCCAACTTTTACTTTTTAGTATCCTAGAAATTTGATTATATTTAGAGCAAAATATGTTGGTGTATTTATAGCTTTGAAAACACTTCGAAATGCTTTGAGGAGGATTAGAATGTGTATAACTTATTATGATTTTTAAAATATGAATAAGCTTTTGGGAGTCTGTATTAGCCCAGATATGCTAATGACTATAACAAACAGTTGCAAATCTCAGCAGCTTTTATTTCTGGCTCATGCAATAATCCAGTGAAGGTCATTGGGAGGTAGGAGGAGGTCCCTCCTCCACACAGTCATTCAGAGATCTATTCTTCCATCATGTGGCTTTGTTATGTTTTGTTTTTTAATTTTCAAAAGTCTCAAAGCATTCCATTGGATATTTTATTGAAAGATTTTATTTATTTATTTTTAAAGTGGGGGTAGGGAGGGAGAAAGAGAAGGAGAGAAACAGTGGTATGTGAGAGAAACACGGATCAGTTGCCTCTTGCAAGCGCTCCATCCCCCGTGTTAGAGACAGGCCTGCGACCACAGCCCCCACCTTTCACTCTGCAGGATGATGCCCAGCGGAGCTGCGGTGGTCATGGCGTGCCACTGGGTATTTTGCAACTAGCAAGCACCCAGAGGAAAACACAGAACATGGAGGTGTCAGGAGCCGGATTTAGGAGTGTTGAACAGTGTTGAATATTACTCCCCACTGTATATGATTGGCCAAAACTGAGTGAAGGGCTCTTCTAAACAAAAGGGTTTGAGAAATGTTTTCTTGTTGTGTCTTTAGAGTAAAAGATAATAGAGTTTGTTGAATACACAGCATTGTTTCTGTCACAGGACCTGATCTGGCTTTTTCCCATTTCCCCATATTTGAGATGTTTAATGCAATGAAATAGTTTTTCTAAAGTGACATTTAGTCTTTTGATTTGCTATGTCTGTAAGCTAGCAAGAATCGTAGACATTACATACATTTGTTGCCAGTGCTCCTGACTGTAGATATTTGCCTAGATTTTGAAGAGGCTAAGTTTTAACATTGAATTTGTTCCTCTATTTTACATCTTATTTTGTAAGTGTGAATCTTCATTGGCTTTCTAATTGTTTCTGAGAATGTTATGATCAGTTGCTGCATTACATTCTGTGTTATGTGAGCTGGCAACCCTGACAGGTATTCAGCCAACCTCAGTAGGTGGTTGTTACAATTATCTTGTCAAATTTTAGAGGATTCACAGCTTCTTTTTAACATTCTGGTTTCACCAGCACTGTATAGATGGGCCTTTTTATGAAAGATGTTGATAATATATACTTGCACAAAAGAACAAAAGACATTTTAAAGTTTTTCTCAGATTGGATCACTCTTGTGTCTAAAACCTTCAGCAGTTTCTTATTGTCTTTGAAATAAAGTCCTGAATCATTATGGCTTTCAAAGTTATGGGCTTCACTTTCCTGTCCATCCTTATCTCTTACTTGTCTACCTTATGCATCTAAAATAGATTTTCATTCTTCAGAGAAGGAATAAACATTTTGCTTCTGATGTATCATCCTTCTAAAATACGCCTCATTCCCCTTTGTGCCCTTTATAAACCAATTTATTTACTTTAAAGTTCAGGTCAAACATTCCATTCTCCGTGAAAATTTCCCCAGTCTCTCAGTTGATCTATTGCCTTTGTCCTCTATGTTCCTTTAGTACTCTGAGTAATGTCACTCTCATAGAGCCAATTACATTTTGCTTTGCCCAATAGTTTTCATGTGTGTACGTGTATATCTTGGTGACTAGATTACACGTTCCTAAGAGCACACGCCCTTAGAAGTACATAGCATTGTAGCTTTTACCACTCCTGTGTACACCTTAGCCATAGAATTTCTTTAAGTAATGTTAATTGATTTTGATTAAATTTTTATAATTATGTTAATTTCTACCATTTTTTAACAAAGGGCACTTAATAATTGGAAATGTTAGAAATCTCCTGTCAGTTTATTTAAGGACGCTTACAGAGCTAATCTCAGCTAGATATCCTGACCTAAAATATACATTTTCTTCTTTTTTAAAACTTTACTGTTATTTTATATTAGCTTACACTAACATATATATTTAGCAAACATCAGAAATTGCTTAGTTAAGTGAATTTTGTGAAGTGGCACAACTTTTACCCATTAAAAAATTACATCTTCTGCCCTGGCTGGTGTAGCTCAGTGGATTGAGCGTGGGCTGGGAACTAGACGGTCCCAGTTTGATTCCTGGTCAGGGCACATGCCTGGGTTGAGGGCCAGGTCCCCAGTGAGGGCCCTGTGAGAGGCAACCATACATTGCTGTTTCTCTCCTTCTCTATCTCCCTCCCTTCTCCTCTCTCTAAAAATAAATAAATAAAATCTTTAAAAAAAATTACATCTTCTTTCTTTCTAACTTAGCCAAACTAAGACCTGCCCTGATAGCCCCAGCCCCATCTTTCTGAACAACAACTACTATTTTAACTACAACTTTGACCTTAATGGAAATCTCAGACTCTTGTTTTTTCCTTTCTTTGTAACACACTAAATATGTTATTTTCTCTGGCCTAAATAATCAGACTATAGCACTTTATAAAACCAAATATGGCAAAATATTTTCTATTTATAAATGTATGTGTTATGTTTTTTATGTGTTAAATTGAGTGTTCACCAGTGTAGACATGTTAGATGATAATGTAACCAAGTGGCTCCATCTCCATTTGCGTTGGCCGTGTAACGCTACTAAAGAAAGGTTGACTGATCCTTTAAAGCTGTGAATCTCAAGGTGGAAGGATGCACCCCCGGGTGGTGTTGGTGGTATCCAATTAAAGGTAGGGGGTGCTATATGATTTTATAAATAAACTATAGAAAAAATCAAGAAAATATCTTATTGAGTGATGTGGATATAAATTAGAATCTTGTTGGAGTGCATAATTATAAAGGAAACATGGTTAAAAACAGTTGAGGACTATAGCTTTAGGGCTTCTAATTCTGCTACATGGGATGGTGACCATCACAGCACAAACTTTCCCTCCATGTGTTTGTAGTGGAGATTTAGATTAAATTGTGATTTTGCATTTACCTGCAAAAATATATTTCTTACTTAATCATTGGTATGGATACTAATCAATTATAGAAGTAGATGCAGAAAATGAGAAACTTTTTAAGCAAGGCTAAATAGATATAAATTTTAGATACAAGTTGGGATTTCCTCTTTGTATTTCAACTGTTCCATTCTGCTCCTTGTAGCTGAACTAAGGACTCTTTACTAAATTGTTATAATCTCATTATATCACCATTTCAGCAGAGTTGATACTTGCTCACCATGGAAAATTGATGCTCATCTAGCATCAAAGCAAAGATCCTAGTCTGCTACTGTTCTCTAAGTGCCTAGGGGAAAGGCTGCAGGAGAAGATTCCTTTGTTTATAGGGCTTCTTTCTACTTCTACTTCCTGCCTTTTCTCCTGGTCAACTCCAACCCATCGGATGTGAGAACAAGTGTCACTTTTTCCCCCACCGCCTCCCTTGTGATTCACACTTTTCACCCGTGTGTTTACTGTGCACTATATCTTTTAGCTCCCCTCTCAGTTGTTCAGCCAGGATTTCGTGTTTGGCACCACAGCCTCTATACTGGGCTCTAGCTAGGAGTTCTTATGGAAAGGGGCTTTCTCTGTGTTACCAACCCTTCGCACAGTCTCTTTGCATTATGAAAACATAGCAAGTAGTTTCAACAGTTAACTGAAAATTCAACACGCAGTACACTCAGTTTCTGCTTCTGTATCATGTTACCAAGCTATTTAGAAATCAGAGTGTAATTGAGGTGTAACTTCTTTTAAATCTAAACTTTTTGTGTAAAGGTGAACTTAGACATTTATTTTGTAGAAAGATGAACTTAGATGTTTATTTTTACATTTATTTATTTTCTTAAATATTCATTGCCTTGTATGCACTAATTTTATTTATGCTGAATTTATTGGGGTGATATCGGTTAATAAAATGATACTGGTTGCAGGGGTACAATTCTATAACTCATCATCTGTACACTTTATGGTGTTAGTGCGCCCCCCAAGTTAAGTCTCCTTTCATCACCATTTGCCCTCCCTTTACCCTCTTCTACCTCCCCACCCCCTTTCCCTCTGATAACCACCACTGCTGTCTACGAGGTTTTCTTTGTTTTCCCTCAATCCCCTCACCTTTTTCACCCAGTCCCTCTCCCACTCCCCTCTGATGGATGTGAACTAACCAATGTTAAGTGAATAAGATTTATAAATTATAATTATGATATATTATCATCTGATTACCAGTTTTAAAATCGCACACTTAGCTGAAAACCTCAGATATCAAATTTTAAAGTTTTATAGAAATGGCAGTAATGCAAATATTGATGATAGTAAATCAAGTTAAAGTAAATATATTCCATTAGGCTATTATGAAATATGTCAGAAATTCAAGGAAAAATGTCATCAAAGTGAAATTAATAAATCAGAAGTCAGTACTTTCTCTATTAAATTAAGGATACATTAAGGAAGAATTTACCTGCTTGCTGCAGAAAAATGGGAATGAAAAAATAAGCCACAAAATGTGAAAAATCATTTACCTACTTGGTTAGTTTAAGAAGATATATTGAAGTAGAAAAGTCTTATATTTTTGTTTTTATTAATTTTGATTATCGGCAAAACTCTAAGTATGAACACTGAGAAACTTAAAAAAAATAGTAAATCAGAATGTTTCATTGGGAACTTAGGACAGACACATTCTTAGTCTGTTTTTGACTCAAAGGCTAAAGCATCCACATGGTACATATGCAGGGTCTGGTGGTTTAAATGTTTTTCTCCCTTGCCTTTATTCTATTCTTTGTGATTCTGTTGGTTTGCTCCTGTCATGCTGTATTAGAACTACTGCTTACCAGCTCGGCTCTCTGTCTTCATATTCCTAGAACCTAGCACAATGCTTTCTATAAAGTAGATTCTCAATAAATGTTGAAAAAATAAACAAATAAGCAAAAGAACAAAGACACTGAAAAGAAAAAGAAAGTAAATAAAAAGATAAAATTTCATAGAACATTAAAGCATTTTTTGTAATACCTCAAAAATGATCTTTTGTGCCTCCTTTTTCTTATCTATTTTTTTCTCTCATATATCTGCTTTTCATTTGCTTCACCCTTGAGAGTTCCTTTTATTGTCATCTGGCCTAATTTCTATCCTTCATTACATGCCCAATTCTCTTTTTTATTTCTTATCAACCCCCCTGTTACCCTCCCCTGACTCCCCACCCTGTGGATTTCTTATGGCCAGGGAAAGAGATATAAACCGTATTCATTCATCACAGCAGCAAACATACTGAAATCCACACTGGGCCAGGTCCTAAACAAGGTGCTAGAACCTCAAAGGGGAACAGGTATTCCTAACCTCAAGGGAGATACATTCTAGGTAGAGTGAAGCTAGGCAAATAAACAACTTCATAAAAATGATGTGATATTTTATTACAGTAGAGATAAATGCAGAGTGCTATGGATTTGAAGAGAACGGTAGAGAGATGGGAGTATCCTAGCTTTCTGTGTGTGTGTGTGTGTGTGTGTGTGTGTGTAAGGAGGGTGATACTCATGTGAGTCTTGAAAGATGATTAGAAGTTCATCAGGCTGAGTGTGGGATGAGAGTTCTGGTGCTAAGTGAGAGATAGAAGGCTTTTCCAGACAAAATAAATGACATAATACAGAAAATTTAGCTGCTTTTGTACAATAATGGAAAAGCAATCTGGAATACATACCCAGATTAAGAGGCTTATAATATACCACATTGCTTCCTTCTTCAAGACAATCATGTTATGGGAAAAATGTCAGCTGAACTAGATGATATGCTTAGTGACAGTAAAAATTGTGAGTTATGTGAATGCTAATGTGCTAAATTCTTCATTATTCTCTTTATTATGTGATGATGTGAAGGATATGAAACCTGATCATAAGCAGCAGTTTTTACATGCTGAGTTTTAATGATCATTGAAGGAAATGTTCTATTGAGCATGTTTGAACAACAAAAGAAACTCAGTCTTTCTGCAAGATAAGAAATTAGTTTTATTCTAGCATTTTAAAGTTATGCATTGAATACTGTAGATTTATTTATATATCTAACATCTTTGATATTTTCAATGACCTAAGTGCATCTATAGAAGGAAGAAATGCAAAATATATCTCAATAATACATAAAACTGGAGGGAAAATTGAGAGTTAGAAGCTCGGAAGAACAGTTTCTATAGATTGTTATGACATGTTCCATAATTTAACAAAAAGTGTCAGTGGGATAATTGATGATCTTGGCATTGCACACCTGTGAGTGCCTTACAAGTTTGATAGAATGTTTGGAATTCATTTTGAATCAAGAGGAGGTACACACATGAAAAAATAGTGGATCCAGTATTCTTTTTAATTTTTGAAAGACGATATAATTTAACGACATTAATGATAAATTGCTATATTTGTTTACTATTAAAGATAGATTTTTCAACACAGCATCATTTGCTTCACTTTAGGTAAAAATTAAAGACAAGTATCTTGAGCTTCTGGTAATTCGTTTTCTTTCACTCCTGTCAATACTCCTTTGTGAGACTGATTTTTTGGTTCTGTACGTTAATAAAACAAAACCTAGATGTATGCGATCCCCTGAGAGGGGCATTATCATCAATCCAGACTACATAAGTTAACAAGCATAAAACCAACTCAACTATTGATGTACATAGAGTTCATTCAAAGTGCGTATAAAGCAATTTAATACAGGGGATTTCTGTTTTCTTTATAACTTTTTGTTATTTGTGATTGTGAAAGACAAAATTTATGAGCATAATCAGCAATTTTCCATTTTAATCTCCTACGTGAACACTTTCAATAAACTGTATATAGTTTCCTGTAATTTTTCCTGTTAAGTTTGTTCTGATTAGATTTATTGAAATATAATTTTAGGTCTGCTGAGTTTCTATGTCTCTCAAAATTTATTTTTCTAGAAGTTCATTTTGTTCTATTTAAAAAACATAAAATTTTAAATCTCTAATTTCTTGATTCATAAAGACTAGAGATTAAAAATTAGTTTGCTTAATAAAACTGGATAAGAAAATCAGTCTGTCACCACAGGTAATTTGAGAAACACTTCTGTAGGTAAGTTTGGGATTTTAGACATTGTCCTAAGGATAGGAAGAAGCTTTTGAAGCTTGTAATGATAGGTGTTATTTCTCTTTAGGATGCTATGTGGGCATTCACAATTAGGAGGCTTGGGAGACCCCCCGCGGTCAGGCTAGTTGAAATGCTTGGAATGGGCAGGCAGCTAATCTTCAATCCTGTAGCTGGCTTGGTCTCACACAGTCCAAGTGCCCCCTCTGCAAGCATGCCTGATGTACGGTTTCTGCCTGCTCTGAGCAGTGCAGAGGTACCCACCAAATCCCAGAAACACTGTATGAACACTGCTAGGAATTGTCATTTGAGTGAGGGATGTTCTTGTATGGGAGATTATTATTAGCAAAATCATGATCATGTGATTACGCATAATCTCTAAATACATGAAGGGTCAATTTGTTTTATATAGAATAATAGAATTTTGGAGCCCCAAAGGAGTTGATGCATTTAACTTTATCTCTGGTAGAAAATTGAGGCTCAGAGGGGTTTGATAGAAGGAACTGATTAAGAGTTTGTGTTTTAAAGGCAGAGATTAGAGTTAAGCAGCCACAAAACAAGGAATGCTTGAAGCTACCAGGAGCTGAAAAAGGCAAGAAAGGATCCTCCCCTAGAAACTTCAGACCATCACCTTGACTGCAGATTTCTATCTTGTAGAACTGTGAGAGAATAAATTTCTGTTGTTTTAAGCCAGTCTGTGGTCTTTTGTTATGGCAGTCCTAGCCCACTAGTAGTACATGTACTGACTGTTACAGTGCTCTATAGAAGTTTCTTTGGTATGTGAGTTTCCAAATGAGTTAAACTAATGTCCTCTCCAGGATTATGAGGTTTAAAAATAGAGTGTGGGTTTTGGAATCAAACTGTTAAGATTCAAAGTCCAACTATGCTGCGGTACCTACTGTCGACCTTAGGCAGGTTACTTAGTTTCTCGATGATTTGGTTTATTCATCTGTAATAGTTTGATGGTGATAATAATAATAGTATTTATTTTATAAAGTTATTAAGTAAAATAACCCATGAAAGTTTTTAAGCTGAAACACTGGGCTTAAAAGTGCCTTAGGCTCTTTTCACATGTTAGATATTTTTGTGACTGTGATGAGGGTGGTAGCCTGGTGATGGTGACGGAGGTTCCTCTGACTGTCCAGCTGGCAGTAGAAATCTGGAATGCTGTAGGTCTGCTGATATTTTGCCTCTACTCGAGTAATTCCACTGAACTGTTCGTTCACTCCTGTACCTTTGTGGATGGGCCTTCACATAATGATCCGTTTTTCAAATGCTCACATCTTTAAAGGACGAAATCCTCTTCCCAACCACACCCAGAGTTCTCACCTGGGCTGTAGCCTCACAAATGTGCCGTATGACTCACCTAGTATGGAGCAATTACCAGGGATTAGAAAGGGATCCAAAGCCTTGTGAGCCTGCTGTTGGAATAAGCTCACTCCGTTACTAAGACATACTTTGAAAACAAGTCTTCAGTCTTTAAATTGTAGAGTATTTTGCAATATATTCAACGATATATTTATACAATTAGTAAAATATATTGTTCTGAGATTCCCACAAGGCAGGGTATGAAACCGCATTTTAAGCATGTGAATAAGAGGGAGAGGAAATTCCATGTTAACTTATTTAAACGAATATGCATTGAGCCCCAAACTTACTTCCTGGCATGACGCCGGGCCCTGAATGTGCAGCTGTGACTAAATGCAAGCTTGCTATTGCAGAGCTTTTCATCTAGTGCCAAAGCTCTTCCTGTACAGAATCCTGACCCACAGGAG
>PVJI01017510.1:0-35496 GCA_004026765.1 Micronycteris hirsuta
AACTGATGATACAGCGAGGAATTGGAAAAAAACACTAACGTCCATGGAGAGGGGGTGGGATCCACCAATCCTGGTGCACTTTGGTCTCTAGACTCCAGAACTGGGAGAAAAGAAATTTCTGCTGTTTATGCCACCCAGTCTGTGGTAGTCTGTTATGGCAGCCTGAGGAGACTAAGACAAGAGGAAAGAAAAATCTTTTCTTTTTTTTTCCTTTTTTAGATTTTATTTATTTAGTTTTAGAGAGAGGGGAAGGGAGGGAGAAAGAGGGGGAATGAAATATCAATGTGTGGTTGCCTCTTGCACGCCCCCTACTGGGGACCTGGCCTTCAACCCAGGCATGTGCCCTGATTGGGAGTGGAACCAGCAACACTTTGGTTTGCAGGCCTGTGCATTAATCTGCTGAGCTACACCATCCAGGGAAAAGCTTTTCTTAACACAGAAAATCAATGAATAAAACTAGAAGGAATGATGTAAATTTCAAACAAAAATCAGTATTTGGTATCCATGGTGGAAGCTGATTTGATCTAGAAGCATATGTAAATGACAAAACTAGTGCTGAAAATTTGAGGATTCCCATGATATTTATAGCTTAAAAGTACCTTTCCATAAAATATGTATTATTACAAAGGGTTAAAAAGAGGTGAGGTCAAGGAGAAACTTAGCAAACACCACTGGTACTGGGACTAGGTGACAGCATGTGCCTCCTGGGGTGTCATGCTGAGATGTCAGTATCACTTCTGTGGTATTGCTGCCAAAGGTGCACGACCCGCCCAAACTGAAGGGCGTTCAGTGCAGCATGTACACCCAACTTTCCCAATATGCCAATGGTGTGGACTCAGAGAGAAGCTGAGGAACTCTTCAAGATTAGTGGTGAGCAAACAGATATGACAACAGAATGCAATGCATGAACTTGAATTTCCCCAAATGATAAGTATATACTAGAAACTTATCCACATAAATTTCCTGATTTTGATACATATACTGAGGTTATGTAAGAGAATTCCTTTTTTTAGGAGATATGCACAGAGGCATTTAGGAATAGAAAGACATTGTACTGCATTCACTCTTCAACACTTCAGTAAAATATGGATCCACAACCAGTTACCCATCCTTGTATGCATCCATCTACATGAGGGAAAGAGAAAGTCAACATAGTAAAATGATAATACTTTGGGGAATTCAGTGTGAAGGGCATCCGTCATTCTTGTAGCTTTTTCATAAATTTGAAATCATGTCAAAATATAAAAATCCTGGAGAAAAAGAGTTTAGAAACATATAATTTATTACTGTTTACTGTATAAAGAAACCCCAATAATACTTCTTTCACACTATGGTACAATACTTAATTTGCTTACTCATATAGGAAACGTTTCCCCACAAGTGTCACAAACTTTCACAAAGGTCACCCTGGACAGGGCTACCTCACAGGAGCACTCTGAACAGGTCGAATATAGGAAGAGTATATTTCCATGATTAGCCCAGGCTGCTCAGGGCATGTGTGTCCCTGCATCACCCACAGGCGAGGGGTCTCTGGCCGTGAGGAAGAAGTAGTAGACGGGTCCTGGACAGCCAACCACGTGAATCTGTTACATGGCGGTAGTAACAATACCTACTGTGTATGTCACATGCCATGTGCCAGTCATTTTATATTTGGTTTAGATATATAGCCTTTTATTTCCTGGTATATTTAAAAAAGATTTTATTTATTTAATTGTTTATTTATTTATTTATTTTTAGAGGGGAAGGGAAGGAGATAGAGAGGGAAAGAAACATCAATGTGTGGTTCCCTCATGTGCACCCCTTTTGGGGACCTGCCCTGCCCTGCAACCAGGCATGTGCCCTGACTAGGAATTGAACCAGCAACCCTTTGGTTCACAGGCCCATGCTCAATCCACTGAGCTACACCAGCCAGGGCTACTTTCAGGTATTTTTATAAAATTACATTTATTGGAGTAACATTGGTAAATAACATTATATAAATTTCAGGTGTGTAACTTTACAGTATGACATCTGTATACTCTGTTGTATGTTCCCCACCAAAGTCTAGTCTCCTGTGACCGTGTATTTGATCCCCTTTATCCTCTTTACCTTCCCCCTCTGGTAAGCACCGTTCTGTTGCCTGTATCTATGAAGGTTTTTTTATTTGTATGTTTGCTTTGTTTATTTAATTCTTGCCTTTTCTTTTGTATCCCATACATAAGTGAAATTAAATGGTTCTTGTCCTTTTCCATCTGACTTTTTCACTTGGCACAATTCTCTCAAGATCCATCTGTGCTGTCACTTCTGGCCAAGATGGAGGAGTAGGTAGATACACTGTGCCTCCCCACGCAATCAAAAGAAGGACAATAACAAATTTAAAAACAAAAAACCAGAACTGCCAGAAAATTGAACTGTATGGAAATCCAACAACCAAGGAGTTAAAGAAGAAACATTCATCTGACCACTAGGAGGGGCGGAGACGGGTAGCCAGGTGGCAGGGACTCGTGACAAGGTGGCGGCTGTAGCACGGGGGCGGGAGAGGTGCTGGCTGGTGGAGTGGGTGGTCCCGACTAAACTGGGAGGGATAACCGGGGAGCAAGACAGACCATGCAAACCAGGGTTCCAGCATGGAGAAATAAAGCCTCAAAACCTCTGAGTGAAAAAAACCTTTGGGGTTTAAGGTGGCAGAAGAAACTCCCAGCCTCACAGGAGAGTTCATTGGAGAGACCCACAGGGTCCTAGAACATACACAAAAACACCCACCCAGGAATCAGCACAGAAGGGCCCAATTTGCTTGTGGGTAGCAGGTGAACTGACTAAAAGCTGGGAGAGAGTAGAGAAAGCGACACTGTTCCCTCTCAGACCCCTCCCCTACATACAGCATCACAACACAGCAATGTGGGTTGCCCTGCACTGGCAAATACCTAAGTCTCCGCCCCTTGCTACATAATAGGCATGCTGAGACAGAAAAATAGCCCAAATGAAAGAACAGATCAAAGCTTCAGAGAAGAATACAACTAAGCAATGAAGAGATAGCCAACCTATCAGATGCACACTTCAAAACACTGGTGATCAGGATGCTCACAGAAATGGTTGAGTATGGTTGCAAAGTAAAGGAAAAAGTGAAGGGAATGCAGAGTGAAATGAAGGAAAATGTATAGGGAACCAATAGTGATGGGAAGGAAACTGTGACTCAAATCAACAGTTTGGAGCAGAAGGAATAAATAAACATTCAACCAGAACAGAATGAAGAAACGATAATTCAAAAAAATGAGGAGAGGCTTAGGAACCTCTGGGACATCTTTAAACATTCCAACATCTGAATCATAGGGGTGCCAGAATGAGGAGAGGGAGAGCAAGAAATCGAAAACTTCTTTGAACAAATAATGAAGGAGAACTTCCCCAATCTGACAAAGGAAATAGACTTTCAGGAAGTCCAGGAAGCTCAGAGAGTCCCAGAGAAGTTGGACCCAAGGAAGCACACACCAAGGCACATCGTAATTACATTACCCAAGTTGAAAGATAAGGAGAGAATCTTAAAGCAGCAAGAGAATAGGAGACAGTTACCTACCAAGGAGTTCCCATAAGACTATCAGCTAATTTCTCAAAAGAAGCCTTACAGGCATGAAGGGAAGGGGCTGGCAAGAAGTATTCCAAATCATGAAAGGCAAGGACCTACATCCAGGATTACTCTCTGCAGCAAAACTATCATTTAGAATGGAAGGGCAGCTAAAGTGCTTCCCAGATAAGGTTAAGTTAAAGGAGTTCATCATCACCAAGACCTTATTATATGAAATGTTAAAGGGACTTACCTAAGCAATAGAAGATGAAAAACTATGGACAGTAAAATGACAACAAACTCACAACTCTCAACAACTGAACCTAAAACAAAAACGAACTAAGCAAACAACTGGAACAGGAACAGAATCACAGAAATGGAGATCACATGGAGGGTTATCAGTGGGAGTGGGAGTGAGGAGAATGGGGGAAAAGGTACAGGGAACAAGAAGCATAAATGGTAGGTACAAAATAGGGGTTAGGGAAGAATAGGATGGGAAACGGAGAAGGCAAAGGACTTATATGTACGACCCATGGATGTGATACGGTGGGAGAATGTGGGTGGGTGGTAGGGTGCAGAGCGGAGGGAAACAAAGGAGAGAAAAAAGTGGGACAATGTAATAGCATAATCAATATAATGTACTTAAAATAATAAAATAAATATATAAACTGGGTAAAAAATAAAGTTTGTATCTAAAAACTGTAATATGTAATAAAAAGATTTTATTATTCAAAATAATAATATTTCAATAAATATTGTTATGCATATCAAGACAATCCATCGGTGTTGTCACAAATGGCAGTATTCTTCTTTATGGCAGAGTGGTGTTCCACGGTAGCTGTGCACTACATCTTCATTATCCAATCATCCTTCACAGAACACTCGGGTTGTTTTCATGTCTTGGTTTTTCTGTATGATGCTGCTATGAACATAAAGATATATATCTTTATGAATATATATCTTTATGGATATATATCTTTATGAATATACATATTCATAAAGAGATTTGAGATTGGTTTCTAGCTTCCTGGGTATATATCCATGGATGGGTTTGCTGGGTCACATGGTAGCTCTGTCCGTAGTGTTTGTGGAACCTCCAGGCTGTTTTCCACAGTGGCTGCAATAATTTGCATTCCCACTTGTGTGTGTGAGAGTGCCCATTTCTCTACATTTTCTTCAAGACCTATTATTTTTTGGCTTATTCTTAATAGCATTTAACAGTATGACGAGATCTCATTGTGGTTTTATTATTTGTATTTCCCTCATAACTAGTAATATTGAGCATCTTTTCATGAATCTGAATGTTTTGTTTGAAAATTGATTATTGTGGTCTCCATACATTTTTTTTTTCCATGTGCAGGCACCGCTTTAAGCTCTTTTTTTTTAATTTTTAAAGTATTTTTTCTTGATTATGCTATTACAGTTTTCCCAATTTTCCCTTTATTCCCTCTCCACCCTGCCCTCCAGCCCTCCAACATTCCCCCCCTCCTTAGTTCATGTCCATGGGTTGTACATATAAGTTCTTTGAGTCCTCTGTTTCCCATACCATTTTTTATCTCTCCTCATCTATTTTATGCCTACCAATTATGCTTCTTCTTCCCTGTACCTTTAACTCCCTATTCCTCCCCTCTCCACCTCCTGAAATCCCTCCATGTGATGTCCATTTCTCTGATTCTGTCCCAGTTCTGCTTGTTTGTTTAGTCTTTGTTTTCATTGTTTTTCTTTTCTTTTAGGTTCATTTGTTGATAGTTGTGAATTTGTTGTCATTTTACTGTTCACAGTTTTTATCTTCTTTTTCTTAGATAAGGCCCTTTAACATTTCATATAATAAGGGCTTGGTGATGATGAACTCCTTGAACTTGACCTTATCTGGGAAGTACTTCAGCTGCCCTTCCATTCTAAATGATAGCTTTGCTGCAGAGAGTAATCTTGGATGTAGGTCCTTGCCTTTCATGACTTCAAATACTTCTTTCCAGCCTCTTCTTGCCTGTAAGGTTTCTTTTGAGAAATCAGCGGATAGTCTAATGGGAACCCCTTTGTAGGTGACTTTCTCCTTCCCCTTGCTTCTTTTAGGATTTTCTTTTTATCTTTCATTTTGAGTAACTTAATGATGATGTGCCTTGGTGTGTTCCTCTTTGTGTCTAACTTCTCTGGGACTCTTTGGGCCTCCTGGCCTTCCTGGAAGTCTATTTCCTTCATTGATTGTTCAAGTAAGTTTTCAATGTCTTGCTGTTGTTCTTCTCCTTCTAGCACCCCTAAAATTTGGATATTGGAACATTTAAAGTTGTCCCAGAAGTTCCTAAGTCTCTCTTCATTTTTTTGAATTTTTTTTTCTTCCGGAGGAATGTTTCTTTCTTTCCTTTGTTCCAAATTGTTGGTTTGAGTCCTGGTTTCCTTCCTGTCACTGTTGGTTCCCTGAGTATTTTGCTTTATTTCACTTTGGGTATCTTTCATTTTTCGACCAAGCTCAATCAGATCTGTGAGCATTTTGATTACCAGGGCTTGAAATTCTCCATCAGATAGGTTGGCGATCTCCTCACTTCGTCCTCTTTCTGAGGCTTTGCTCTGTTCTTTCATTTGGGCCATACTTCTTTGTCTTGGTGCAGCTGATAGGTTTTAAGGGGGCGGGGCCTTAGGTATTCACCCAGGCAGGGCAACCCTCTTTGCTGTGCTTCAGAGCTGCCTGTGGGGGAGGAGCTGGAGAGGGAACAGTGTTCAACAAACTCTCTTGTGAGACTGGGAGTTTGTCCCACGTGGCATCCCCAGCTGTAGCCTACAGTCAGATCCAAGTCTCAGTTTTCTCCTTAAGTCAGCCCCTCTCTGACGGTCCACCAAGCTCCGCAGTCAGCCCCGCCTCCATGGTCTGCTGGGTACCTGCGGTTTTTCTGAGTCGGCCCACATGGTCCGATACCTTACTGGTCTGGTTGTTATGGTTGATTTTTTCTTTAATTCCTTGGTTGTCGGAGTTCCATGCAGTTTGATTTTCTGGCGCTTTTGGTTATTTATTGATTTTAGATTGGTTGTTATCCTCCTTTTGATTGTGCGAGGAAGCAAAGGGTTTCTACCTACACCTGCATCTTGGCCGAACTCTACACATTTTTTAAGTCAAATTGTTTTTGTTGTTATTGTAGAGTTGTATGAGTTTTTAGTGTATTTTGGATATTAGCCCCTTATTGAAGGTATTGTTTGCAAATATCTTCTCCCATTTGGTCGGTTGCCTTTTTGTTTTGATGATGGTTTCTTTTGCTGTGCAAAGCTTTTTTGGTTTTACTACTCCCATTAATCTATTTTTGTTTTTATATCCCTTTTCTTTCAAGTCAAACGCACAAAACGGCCCTTTGAGGTACAGGTTGGTAACTTTGGTGACAATGTATTCTTTTACGTATTTTGTTCCTTCAGGTCTCATATTGAAGTCCGTGATGCATTTCAAGTTAACTTTGGTGTATGGTGTCAGATAGCAGTCTAGTTTTATTCTTTTGCATGTTACTTTCCAGTTTTCACAACATGGTTTGTTGAAGAGGCTTCCCTTTCTCCACAGTATGCTTTTGTCTCCTTTGTTGAAAGTTCCTTGCCGATATATTCGTGGGCTTATTTCTCGGCTCTCAATTCCATTCCATTGTTTTGTGTGTCTGCTTTTCTGCCATATGCCATACTGTCTTCATTATTGTAGATTTGGTACGGTTTGAAGTCAGAGCATGAGAGCATGTGATACCTTTGGTTTTGTTGTTTCCCCCAGACACTTTTGCTATTCAAGGGCTTTTGCAGTTCCATGCAAATGGAAGATTTTTTGTCTTTGTTGTTCTATATCTGTAAGAAAGCCATCTGGATTTCAATGGGGATTGTATTAAATATATATTTCTTTAGGTCAGCAATTTTCAACCAGTGTGCCACAGCACACAGGTATACCTGAAGTATTTTTTAAATGTGCAGTACCTGACTATTTAGTCAGGGGAACAGACCTCTTTTCTATGAGTTTGTAAAATTAAAAAATGACAACAGCCAACCCAACAATAGCCGTGGTGTGAATGGCCTGTCTCAACCCATAAATATACAGGTGATACAATGGAATTGCATCTTGTGGGTTATGTTGCATAATATCATTGTGTCTGAATGGTTAATTCTTGGTACTTACTAGAAATCCTTATACTTGCACAGGCAGCTGATTTTTAATTTTTTAAAAAGGATTTTAGTTATTTACTTGTAGAGCGAGGTAAGGGGAGGGAGAAAGAGAGGGAGAGCAACATCAATGTGTGGTTGCCTCTCACGTACCTCCTACTGGGGACCTGGCCCACAACCCAGGCAAGTGCCCTGACTGGGGATCAATCCAGCGGTCATTTGGTTCGCAGGCCTACATGCAATCCACTGATCAGCACCAGCCAGGGCATGATGTTTTATTTTTAATTTTTAATTCATTTTATTTTTTGAAAAAATTTTTATTGTGGTTAAATATACAATATACAATTTATCATCTTATCCATTTTTTTCATGTACAGTTCAGTGGCCTCACCACTCTCACCTCATTTTCCCAACTGACGCTCTGTCCCCATTACACACCGACTCCCACCTGGTCCACCAGCCACTGACACCCATTGTTCTAATTTCTACTTTTAAAAAATCATATTTTATCCACTGAGCCACACCAGCCAGAGCTAAAAAATTATATTTTATCAATTATGCTATTACAGCTGTCCCAATTTTTCCTTCTTTGCCCACCTCTTCCCAGCACCCCTCACTCCCTCAGGCAATCCTCACACCTTTGATCATGTCCATGGGTCATGCGTATTAAGTTCTTGGCTGCTCCATTTCCTGTACTGTACTTTACATCCCCATGGCTATTCTGTAACTACCTATTTGTACTTTTTAATCCCCTCCCCTCTTCACCTACTCCCCTAAACCACCTTCTCATCTGGCAACCATCAAAATTCTCTCTGTATCCATGATTCTGTCCTGTTCTTCTTGCTTGCTTGGTTTGTTTTTAGAGTCCATTGTTGATATATATTTATTAGCATTTTATTGTGCATAGTTTTGATCCTTTTTTTCCTTAGGTCCCTTTAACATTTTATATAATAATTGTATGGTGATGATGAACTGTGGCAGTGATTTCCACACGTGTGTAAACACGCAGTCCTGAGAATTTACACGTTTTGAGCACAGCTCCGTGTGATTCCTGTGTGAGCAAGTGTGGATCATATCTGTGGAATGGGAACTCTCTAATAGGAATTTGGCAAAGATGTATCTTAAAAAATTCTGGCTTGCTGTGCCCTGCTATGAGTAATCCTACCTCTTCTGCTTAATCCCATGAATAATCAATCCAATGTAAATGTGTCTTAATGCCTCTAATAAAACCCCCGGCTAAGCAACCCACGAGGTCTTTCTCCCCAAGATGGGGATGGTGGAGGAGACCCGTGGTCGCCGGATTCTCACCTCTAAGTGTGTCTCTGGGTAAGATTGATTCACGCGATCGGGGCGGTCCCCCCATGGATTTTGCGGGTCGAAATCCGCGACAAATGGCGCCCATACGTGGGGCCCAAACAGGCATTGCCTCGGACCGTTACCCCCACTTCAAGGTGGAGGATGCCGGCAATAGTTCCAGTGAATAGGCAGGAATCCGACGGCCAAGAGTCGTCTGGAGTGGGATAGGGTTAAGAACCGGTACGAAAAACGTTTTTGGCCACGATAATTTAAAGAACGAATCCATACAAATCCGAAGGAGCGGATTTTGTATTGCTGGTTATATAAAATTTAATTCATTAAGAGATTAGAAATTTCTAACCCTGCTAATCTCACACTTTTCAGCAAAAGCCCATGTACGAGGCTTGCGCCGAGACTAGCCCCTTTGTTAACAAAAGCCCTGAGCGCGCAACTCGGTAGCGCCAACCTCGCCGTTGCCAAGGCCGCATGTACAGGGCAGGGGAGAGGATTAGGCTGCCGGGGGCGGCGGCAGGAGACACCGGGGCGCACCGGGCGCACGTGCGCTGCGCCCCGGGGTCTGGTAGACCGCGGGGGCCGCCGGAAGGCAGTGCGCCCCGAGACCCCGCTCGCGCATCCCCGGCCCGCAGCACGCGGGGTGGGAAACAACAACAACAACAACAACAACAACAACAACAACAACAACAAATGCCAAACAGACGGAAAGTTGTGGGCAGAGGAGAAAAATCCTGGGTGGAGAAATTTGGAAACACAGCTGTTTCGACTTGCTGTGAAACAGGGGGAGAAAGTGACTGGCAAGGAAGGGGAACTGTGGCTCGGAGTTCCCTCCCCCGACTCCGCAAAAAGTTTCATCCATAGTACGCTGTAGCTAGCCCAGTAAATATCCTGGCTCAGGCAGCAAAGCTTAAAGTCACTGCTGCTCCACCCAGCACGAGGAAGGAATCTGCCAGCACTTCCCGTTTGGGTCAGTCAGTAGCAGAAAAAATCTCACTCCATAGTTTAGTGGGGGCCCTGGGCATCCAGCCTGGGCGGCTGGGTTTCACCTCTACCTCGGTGGGCCAAATGGGTTCCACCCAGCGGCGGCCACATCGCAGCCCAGGCCCGCAAGCTCCTCCCTCCGCCTCTCCCCACCAGGCGCCCGACGCAGGCTACGCTCGCTCGCCTAGAAAAACATCACTACAGCGCTGTGGGCATCTTGGTGCTGGAGCCGCCATTACAGCTACCTAGCTACTCTAGCAGTGGGGGCAGAGCACATTAACCTACCACGTGTTAGGCGGCCCCCCCGCCTACAGATAAAATGGCCACGCAAGCGAGAACTACAATAGCCAGAAGCCATGTCTAATGACATCACAAAGACACACCCCCCAGACAGCTAAAAAGGAAACCCAGCACCAAGTTTTTCCCATCTCTCAAAATTCACCCTAATCTCTGCATTTGATGCCCAAAATCGTAATCTTAAATAATTTGAAGAATATATGTTACTGTTTATTTTTAAGTGGTTCATAATCTAACATATAGTTTTAAAAATTGTGGTTGTTTTAAATTATTTGGACAATATTTTATCCTAATTCAAATTTTTAAAAATACTAAATATTTTCCTAATATAAGAATTTTCTCCATTTAATTAAAAATATGTTAGGTAAAAATTACAATGACATAAGGTAGCAAGAAATAACATTCCAAAGCTACCATTTATAATATAATTTGCAAATACATTTTGGTACTGCTGCCTTGGTTTTGAAGGACTCACATTGGTTGAGTGAGGTTTGTGTGTATTTGAAGTTTGCAGTCATGTTTCTGAATAACCTCTAAGTTTATTATAAAAATTAAGAAATAAAATATTAAAAAGGCATGTAGCAAATAAATAAAGCCTGCATTAATAAACAGCTGTGTGCCATTTTAATATTGCATAATTATAAGAAAATAATAACATAATAGCCATTTATATATATTCATAGGCTATTATGGCCATGTATTTTATTAAATATATAAACTTCAGATATTAAAATCATAAAATCATGGTGTTGTGGCCTGTAATACCTCATAGCAAGACTGTGAATTATGTATGTTGTAAGAAAGTTCAGATAGATTGTAGATAGTCAGTAAAGAAAAATTAGAAGGGTGGAAAGAAAGTATGGAATTGTAGAGAAGGAAGGTTAAAAGGAAGAGAGAAGAAAGTTAGACAGAGGTTGGAAAAGGTCTGAGGGAAAGAGGGTAGGAAGAAGTGAAAGAAAGAGTTGGACAGAGATTGGTATAAGGCCAGGTGTAGGTTTAATTTGGGGGAAGGAGGTATTTCTATGTTTTTTCCACAGAATACACAAGACCCCCACCACTCCAAGATGCTTAACCCCTGGCTGCCCCAAAAGCCACTGGCAGCCTGTCTCCAGTCTTCCGACTAAAGAAAAAGGAAACTCCAAAATCACCGCATCACCAAATCATCACTAGGACCCCTACTTTGGGTCGGGTAACAACACTCATCAGCCAGATAATTATTATCTTACCTACTGTCTTTAAGGAAATCTTATCAACTTATAATTTATTCTATTTAACTAATAAGAAGATATCCTCTGGCAAGCAGGGTGCCAGATTCTAGCCAATAACAATACTATTATCTCAGTTTTTCTCTATACTGACTAATTCTCTATAATTTTAATAAGTATAATATACAAGACTTCATACAATATAAGCTTCAAATTTATTCCTACAATTTACAGTTAAAAATTTAGGAATTAATCTAATATTATAATCTAGTTACTAATCTACTCCTCAAAATTATCTTTTAAGGAGTAACCCAAAACTTAAGTAAAGAATATAATTAATATAATATATAAGAATACTTTCTAATATATCATACAATTTATTCATTATGGTTTTTAAACATAATGTGTTAATCTTAGACCGGATTACTAAAATCCTGTTTGTATCCCAAATTTATATAGAGTAATATCTGTAATATTATTCAATACTAGGTGTGTACTGCAACAGCTTTTCCCAAATAAATATATAAATCTGATATCTGCTCACCAACTTTACCAGGGCTAAATTGTTTTGTAATAATAAATAAAATTAAAACATACACATAGGTCTTATATGCAAAACTGATCATTTTGCATAAAACACCCAGGTTGTTCTTTAAACCTATAACTAATCTCTCAAGAAAAACAGGCCAATTTTCAGAGAAAATCAATTATTCAAGCCCTTGGCATTTATTCATCTTTAATCAGAAGTCCTTACAAACTTTAAACCCTATTTATTATAAGAAAAAAGGGGGAGGAGGTCAGAATATCTCTCCCATAGATTTAAACATGACTCTTTTACAATTTAAATTTTTTTTTAATTCGCAGTATTAGTCCAAGCAATCACCCCATTCAATTCAAGTCCCTAGCTCCACACCTTAGCTAGGAAGAGAAGGGTCTGTTTCTGTTTTTTCCACAGAAAAATCTCCAAAACTGCTGTGGACAAGGAAAGCAAAGCCATGTGGCAAAGGAAAGACTTCCCTAGCAGCAACCTAATTTCTCATCATCAAAAGGGAATCTACTAATCCAGGATTCTCCAAGCTACACATCAAATATCCTTACTACTAATCTAAAAGGACAAATCAATAAACTGCAATTGGAATTACATCAGCGGTTGCAGGACATCCAATGACTGTCTAAACAGGAAATATCTAAAACCCTCCAGGACAATTTCAATGGACTTCACTCTAAAATTTAATTTATTAATTTTAATCTGAAGTTGTGGGTCTTCATAGCCACTTGTTGTTTACTAATTGTATTTATAATCTGTATGCTTTGCTACATTTGTAATTTATTCTCCCAAGGTTGTAAAAGGGACCAGCAAGTGACGAACTTTATCAAATTAATCCAGCTTCTAAATTCGCATAAAAAATACAAGGGGAAATATAAAAATTCTTTTCACACGCATGAAAAATCGTAGCCCAGAAAAATCAGCGTGTCAGAGCTCAGCTCCGCGTGAAGAAAAATCACTCTCGTGTGGGCTGGCATAATCCATGCCTGTAGAAAAGGATTTCATAAGAAAAGAGGGGGAGATGTGGCAGTGATTTCCACACGCGTGTAAACACGCAGTCCTGAGAATTTACACGTTTTGAGCACAGCTCCATGTGATTCCTGTGTGAGCAAGTGTGGATCATGTCTGTGGAATGGGAACTCTCTAATAGGAATTTGGCAAAGATGTATCTTAAAAAATTCTGGCTTGCTGTGCCCTGCTATGAGTAATCCTACCTGTTCTGCTTAATCCCATGAATAATCAATCCAATGTAAATGTGTCTTAATGCCTCTAATAAAACCCCCGGCTAAGCAACCCACGAGGTCTTTCTCCCCAAGATGGGGATGGTGGAGGAGACCTGTGGTGGCCGAATTCTCACCTCTAAGCATGTCTCTGGGTAAGATTGATTCACGCGATCAGGGCGGTCCCCCCATGGATTTTGCGGGTCGAAATCCGCGACAATGAACTCCTTTAGTTTTTCTTTGTTAGGGAAGCTCTTCATCTGTCCTTTGATTCTAAATGATAGCTTTGCTGGGTAGAACTATCTTGGGTGTAGATCCGTCTTTTTCACGACCTTTGATATTTCTTGCCAATCCCTTCAAACCTGCAACATTTCTTTTGAGAAATCAGCTGACAGTCTTATAGGGATGCCCTTGTAGGTAAATAACCTCTTTTCTCTTGCTACATTTAAGATTTTCTCTTTATATGTAATCTTTGGCATTTAATTATGATGTGTCTTGGTGCATGCCTCTTTGCATGCACCTTGTTTGGGACTCTCTGTGCTTCCTGGACTTGAATGTCTATTCCCTTCACTAAATTAGGGAAGTTTTCTTCCATTAATTTTTCAAATAGCTTTCCAATTTCTTGCTCTTTCTCTCCTTCTGGCACCCCAATGATGCGAATGTTAGAATGATTGAAGTTGCCCCACAGGCTGCTTACACTATCCTTGTTTCTTGCATTCTTTTTTCCTCTTGTTTTGTTTGTTTTTTACTTCCTTATGTTCCAAATCATTGATTTGATTCATGGCTTCATCCAATCTACTGCTGTTTCCCTGTAAGTTGTTCTTTGGTTCGATTAGTGTATCCTTTATTTCTGACTGGATCTTTTTTATACTGCTGAAATCCTCACTAACTTCCATGAGCATCCTTATAACATTTTGAACTGTGCACCTGAGAGATTGCCGATATCCCTTTTGTTTAGTCCTTTTTTTCTGGAGTTTTGATATGTGCTTTCATTTGGGCCATGTTTCGTTGTCTCCTCATTTTGGCAGCCTCCCTGTGTTTGTTTCTAGGTATCAGGTAGAACTGCTATGTCTCCCAGGTTTAATAAAGTAACCTAATGACCTAGTGTAGGAGGTGTCCTGTAGGTTCCAATGGCACAATCTTTCCTGTTATCCAAGCTGGCTACTTAATGTGTTCTCTCCATTTGTGCTGAACACCCTCCTCTAGTAGTTGAGCCTTGATTGCTATTGGCAGGTCGGTGGGAGGGATTTACCCAGGCCAGTCAGCCTAAAGGACTGGCTCTGACCACTGACTACCAACCTCCATGCTCTGTGGAGTATCTGCTGTGTGGGGGCAGGGTGGTGGTGCTCTGATGTTGTCTGTAGTTGTCTACTGGGTGTGCAGTCCCTGGGATTTCCAGGGTGGTGCAGGCCAAGGTCACCCCCCACCTGTGTTCTGCCTGAGGCCACACTGCATGAGCTATAAAACAGTCTGAGATGTCTGCTTCTTGTGCTGGGCTTGGAGATTGCGGTAGAGTTGGCAAAGGCACTGGTAAATGATGTTCCACCAGGTCAGCAAGAGAGAGAGACTACCCCCTCATGGCCATGGGCACGTCCTGACTAGCCAGCGATGAGTAAGAGAGCTGTCTTTGTTCCTCTGGGTTTGTATTAGTTTCTGATGTGGGACAGACCAGGTTCTTTCTCAGAATGACCAATTAATTTCCTAAACTTTTGCATGCTTTGGGTGGGGCCACCTTCCAACCAATCCCTTCTTTCCCCTGGCTAGACTGACAGGCTTCTTTAGTCTAGAACCACTCCTGCCTCCATTTTTACTTCTATTGCACATTTGCCTGCCTTTCCCTAGTCCCACCCCCAATCTGGTACCAGAAGAGGGTAGGAGGGCTTTTCCCTTATCTGATTATCTTGTTAGCACCATGCACGCTCAGTGTAAGGACTTCCTTCTGCTGCCATCTTGCCCAGAGCAGTGGAGCAGGCCTTCAGTTATCTGGGCAATGTGGCTCCGCCCACAGGAGCTGTGCTGCCTTGACATGGCCCAGGTGGTTCTCATCTCCCCTGGCAGCACCTCCTGTTCTTCATCCTCAGCCCACTCCCAGTGGTCTGAACATGCTATTGGTATCATATTTAGTTGTTCACTTTATGAAGAAGATACATTTTCTGCATTTAGACTTATATTGATTCATGTACTATAGCTCAATGAGTTGACTGGCAGTAGGGGGATTGACAAGAATAAGACTGGAATTGACAAGAATTGATAAGAATGGGTCTGGAGTAGAGGAGTGTAAATGGAATTCTAGAAATAGGTATTGAATTGTGTTCACAAATGCTTAACAGAGGATAGAGCATTAGAGGAAAGAAAACGAGTGAGGTTTGGCTCTCTGTGCCAAGTAGTATAATAACCACTACAATGTTTCTCTTCCTAAGCTCTTACTGGGTGGCCTTTTCTGGTAATACACCCTACCCTGACTATAAGCCTAATGGCCCATGCAGCAGTTGTTCCAGGGTGTTTCTGGCTCCAGGATGTTTGGAGGTGAGTTTAGCAGCAGGTTTAACAATTTAGTTGCAGCTCTGGGAACCGAGGCACAAAATGTGCATAAGCTGCATGGGCCGCTTCCTTAGTAGCCTCCTGACTCTTTTGTAAGTGACTCTCTTAGCAATGCTTATTTCATTTTATTTCTCCTTCACCAATTCTACCCATTTTTTAAAAGACCTGTTTATTTGACTCTAAAGCCTCCCCCTTTTGTTTAGAGAGGGGAAGGGAGGGGGAAAGAGAGGGAGGAAAACATTGATGTGAGAGAGAAACATCAATTAGGTGTCTCTCATAGGTGCCTTGACTGGGGACTAAAACCACTACGTAGGCATGTGCCCTGACCAGGAAAAGAATGAGCAACCTTTCACTTTGCTGGAGGATGCCCAACTAACTGAGTCACACTGGTCAGGGCTTCCTTTTTTTTTTTTTTTTTTTTTTACAATGGACAACTGTTCCTTGAAGGGGCCCTAATAGGTACCCACAATCACCTTGATTAAAAAAACAAACAAACAACTCTACGGGGGTTTAGAGAATCTAATCTTTTATTTGATGTTGCTATCCAGGCATCTAGAGTGGTGTCCATCACACGACAAGTTTTCAATAAATGTTGAATAAATGTATATAGTGACCACTTTCTCTCCATTTGTGATTTTTATGTTAGTCTGTTATAATTGTTACTGAAATCAAGAGATTCACCTCTTGGGGTGTTCTATTTAAGAACTAGACTTGGTTGTTGTTAGGTAGTTTTATTTATTTTCTTGCACCCAAAAAAGGAAACGGGATTCGCATCCAAAGCTCTGTCTCCCCCAGTGGAGGCTTCAGCAGTTGCTTATATTTGGTTAATTACAGGTTGATTTATCTTTGCATGTTGAGTTCCTGTCAGTTTCATCTGTTTAGAGCTGCATCTGCAAAAATTGCTACATTATAACATTTAGCAAGAAGGGCCCAGACCTCGAGACACCGTCTATTTAACAGTTTGACCAACCTCCACTCTGGGCTTTGGAGCCACTAGGTCAGGGATAAGTGGCTGGTGCATTCATTTGTTTTAAAGGAACAGAGGTCCTTTAAAGGTCCCAGGTTGAAAATTATAAAATTATAATTTTACAGCTATATAATTTAAATCCTAAATACTTAAGTTGTCATGCCTTTTTTTATAGTCAATTTTTTCTATATAACTCCAGAATTTTTTCGTATTTAAGTAATGGTAATTTTCTTTAATATTTTCAACATCCGATCCAAATTAAAATTTCCCCAATTTTCTCCAAATTATTTATGAAAAAAATGCTGTTATTTCCGTCAGGAGCGCATTGAGGACCACCCCTTGATTTGTCATAAGATTTCAAATTTACACCTTAACTTCTCTCTCTTGGGGAGCTACTTGAAGGCTGCTTCAGGATAAAGCGGAACATCTCTTTCCCAGCCAGTAGCTGCCGGAAACTCATTGAAGTGGATGATGAATGCAAACTTTGTGTCTTTTATGAGAAGAATATCCTAGGCTGTCCTCTAAGTGAGCTTCTACCTCTAAGTCCAGGCAAAAACCAGCCTTTCTAAGAGTAACAAATAAAAAGACCCTAAAAAGAAAATCCCAGAAAACAAAAACCATAACCTCCTCTGGCTCTGAAGAAACCTGGGCGGAATACTTTGAAGAAAATCATTCTCCCGCTTTCAAAATGCTGCAAGGCCCTAGCACAGTGACTTCAGAGGTGGACGTGGAGGCGCACGGGAAGTGTAGTCTTGAATTGAATCGTGCTGGTTCACCCCGCGCTCCGGAGGCGGTGCTGGGCTCCTGCGCAAGTGCATGGTAGCCCCGCCTCCTCTTTGATATCCCTGGGTTTGTGGGAGCGGCTTGGGAACTTATAGTTGACTCAGAAAGTGAAGGGCGTCTGCCTGGGTTGAGAGCGTTGGGAGCGGCAGGCAGGGGTGGACTTGGGACGGGGGCGGGGAGCTGGAAGTCCTTGGACCGGTACCCATTCTCCCAGCGCCAACTGTGGGCGCCTGTTAAGGCCCTCGGGCTCCCGGGGCGCTGGGGAGGCTGAGCTCCGTCAGGGGCTGGTGTGGGTGTGGGTCGGGATGCTGGGACCTGGTACCCGCCCGCCTGCAGCGAACCGGAGAAGAGCCCGAGCTGGTGGCGGAGGGGAAAGCGCGTCTGTAAAGTGGACTTTGAGTTTGCCAGACAGCTCGGCGGAGGGTCCGCGGTAAGAGCCCGAGCTCTGCAACCAGTAAGACCCGGTATTTGTAAACTCCAGCTCTGCCACCTGTAGGCTGGGGCGACAGAAGGAACCAGGGTTAACAGTTTTCTGATGTGAAAATGAGGATATTAATAATGACAGCTTCCTGCTCACTTTGAAACTTAGATCGAAATCATCATATGTGAAATACATCGGCAAGTGCCAGGTAGGAAGCATAGAGAATAACAACTGCTATTATATCGGAGGACGCTTTGTTCCGTTCTTTTCATTGGATGACTTAATGTAATCTCACAACTGCTTTAACAAAAACCGAGACTCAGGCTGGTGGAGAGATGTGCGAACGCCACGGGCACTGACCGAAGGCATGTGTGCTTTACACACATACTTTGCCTCACTAAAGCGAGTGGTAATCTTTTTGCTGGTGGAGCCTCCTGCCATCATTTTATAAAACATGCAACGTCTGTGAAGCAGCAGTACAACCCAGGATGCCTGTACTTAGAATCTCAGGGTTCGTTTAGATGCCACACCTGCCTAAAGCCAGCGCTGAAGCCTGCACAGACACAGGCGAAGTGACCTGCCTCGGAAGACCCAGGATATAAGGGAAAGCGAACATAGGTGGAATCTACTGTGTGTGCTCTTCTGGTGTTTTCAGTGTCTCTTCAGATCCCGTGGATCAGACAGAGGTTTCTGACCCCTTCTGCACTGTCAAGGTGTCTTAAAAGAGTCATGGTTTTGTCCCTAAAATGGCTTTGTTTCTCGGGTCTACGTTTCAGTTCCCTTGAAACAAAGAAACCCTTGTAGGAAGTAGGGGGTTTCTGTAAACAGGAGTCTTAACCTCGAACAGAGAGAGCATCGCTCTAATCATAGAGATCTTTCAGCAGAGCTTCGGAGCAGAGGCAGGAAAGCCCAGAAATGAGCAGACCCTAGACTCACAAGTTACGAAACAGCCCTTGATTCCCCTGCCTGGAATCAGCTAGTCTTGGTGACGACGCCACCACACTGTGTGACCCGTGGGGGCAGGGCTAGGGGCCAGCCTTAAGAGGAGAGGTGTGAGCAGAGGTGACTGACCCCAGGCGCGGGCCGCACAGAAAGGGCCACTTAATTTGGAGAGCTTGTGGGAGTGAGGCCTGGCAGTGAGGTGACCAGGCAGAGGGAGGCCATTCTCCACTTACCCTAAACATACTCCGCTCTGCAGATGCTGTGCCGCTTGTCCACCACATGTGACACTATTGACATCCTGACCTTACAGGATCCCAGAATGACGACCCATGAAGGGTTTTTCCAAGATCAGCAATTTCTGACTCTGTTGAAGGCTTTTTAAAAATAATTTTTAAATTTTATTTTTGATTTTATTGGGGAGGGGAGGGAGAAAGAAAGGGAGAGAACCAAAGATCAGTTGCCTCCCACTTGAGCCCGCTACGTGCCCTGACTTGGACTTGAACCAGTGACCTTTTGGTTCGCAGGACTACTGCAACCTGCTGAGCCATACCAGCAGCAGCTCTTTCAGAGGCTTTAAAGACATTGGGCCAGAGAGGATCAGAGGCTTGTCCAGGGACGGTCAGTGTGTGACAAAGTACGGAAGAAAACATTGTTCTCTCTCTCCTACAGGTAAGTCACCAAAAGCATCTTATCAAAAGGGTTTCTTGAGCAATACATCGAGGCTGAAAAAAACAATTAAAAAATCCTGCCTTACAGCATTCCATCTCCTTTACTAGGTTTTTTTGTGGGTTGTTAACACTGGGGATAAATAATATTACTGAGAAAAATAAATAATGCTTATTGAGTATTTTTTTGCTAAGTTAATCTTAATGAAAAAGGGTCCTTCCTTTGGTGTAATTTAATTCAACTGATCCTTTGTTTTTATTTCTTTATGTTAGGCAGAAGGACACATGCATTATTGTTAATCAACAAAGAAAAGCTTGAGTTCACTAGGCTAAAAGCTACAGGTTTAAGCCCCGTGATCCTGTCAGAGTTGCGCAGAGAGCGGTGCTGCCTGGACGTGATCCCTCCTGTGTCTTCTGAAGGCTCGGGCCTGTGTTGGTCCCTGTAAGGCATAGGCCGCAGAGTGTGACACTTGGGGGGTGAGTCTAGGTGCTGTAAGGCAGGCCAAATCTTGTGACCCTCGCCTTTATTTCTGTCCCCTCAGCTGAACCTCAGTTCCCTTTGTCTACTTTCCCAAGAGCTACAGAAAAAGAACATTCCTCAGGTAAGTTCTTTTTTCATCCCCACTTTATCTGGTGATGGATTCATGAAGTTTAGAATGGTTTGTGCATTACATCAAAAAAGAAATAGAGCAAGGCAGTCTTGAGGGAATATATACATTATTTTACCATAAACTATGATACTTGCTGTCAGCTCTTGGTAGGTAGCCTTTGTCAGGGTAAGTAGGTCACCTTCAGGTGCTAGTTTGCTACGATTTCATGTTAGTCACAAATGTGCATTGAATAATATTGAATACCATTGTGTATTTATTGAAATAAAGCTATAGCTTATTTCCTTTAATCTGTAAATATGAGAAACAATATAATGGGTTTTCTCATATTCTCTTGAATTCCAATGTAGACGCTAGTTACTAATAGGTTAGAAAGTTGCTTCTTATATATTTTTCCTAAAGCTTTTTGCTGATACTGTATTTAGGATTTCTTTTTCTCTCTCTCTTTCTGTACCCACAGTTGGATTGGACTATGCTTTTTTTAAATTGAGATATAATTGACATATGACATTGTGTAAGTTTAAGGTGCACAATCTGTTGGTTTGATACATTTATATCTTGCAGTATGATTACTGCCAACACCTTTATCATTTCACATATTTATATTTTTGTGTGTGTTGAGGACAGTTAAAATTAGTTTTTCAGGAACTTAAAGTTTATAATACAATAGTATAATTGAGTATAATCAATATGTTGTACTTTTGATCTCCAAAAATTACATATCTACTGGTCATAAGTTTTATTTATTTTTTTATTTTTTAAAATATATTTTATTGATTACGCTAGTACATTTCTCCCATTTTTTTCTTCCTTTTATTCCCCTCTGCTCTGCACCCAGCTTCCCACCAGCATTCCCCCCACTTTGTTCATGTCCATGGGTCGTACACATAAGTTCTCTATTTCCCATACTATTCTTAAACTCCCACTGTCTATTTTGTACCTGCCATTTATGCTTATTCCCTGTACCTTTTCCCATATTCTCCCCCTTCCCTCTCCCAGCTGATAACCCTCCATGTGATCTCCATTTCTGTGATTCTGTTCCTGTTCTAGTAGTTTCCTTAGTTTGTGTATGTTTTTGTTTTCTTTAGGTTTAGTTGTTGATAGTTGTGAATTTGTTGTCATTTTACTGTTCATAGTTTTTGATCATCTTTTTCTTAGAAAAATCCCTTTAATATTTCATGTAATAAGGGCTTGGTGATGATGAACTCCTTTAACTTGACCTTATCTGGGAAGCACTTTGTCCACCCTTCCATTCTAAATGAACGCTTTGCTGGATAGAGTAATCTTGGATGTAGATCTTTGCCTTTCATGACTTTAAATACTTCTTGCCAGCCCCTTCTTGCCTGTAAGGTTTCTTTTGAGAAATCAGCTGAGAGTCTTATGGGAACTCCTTGGTAGGTAACTGTCTCTTATTCCCTTAATTGCTTTTAAGATCCTCTCCTTATCTTTAATCATGGGTAATGTAATTATGATGTGCCTTGGTGTGTGCTTCCTTGCTTCCAACTTCTTTGGAATTCTCTGAGCTTCCTGGACTTCCTGGAAGTCTCATTCTTTTGTCAGATTGGAGAAGTTCTCCTTCATTATTTTTTCAAATAAGCTTTCAATTTCTTGCACTTCCTCTTCTCCTTCTGGCACCTCCATGAGTTGGATGTTGGAATGTTTAAAGTTGTCCTGGAGATTCCTAAGCCTCTCATTTTTTTGAATTCTTGTTTCTTCATTCTGTTCTGGTTGAATGTTTATTTATTCATTCTGCTCCAAATCATTCATTTGAGTCCTGGTTTCCTTCCCTTCATGTTGGTTCCCTGTACATTTCTCTTCATTTCACTTTGCATAGCCTTTACTTCTTCCTTTATTTTGTGATCATACTCAACCATTTCTGTGAGCATCCTGATTACCATTGTTTTGAACTGTGCATCTAGTAGGTTGGCTATCTCTTCATTACTTAGTTCTATTTTTGGAGCTTTGATCTGTTCTTTCATTTGGGCCATATTTCTTCATCTGGGCATGCCTGTTATGTTGTAAGAGGCCGAGCCTTAGTTATTTTCCAGGGTAAGGGAACACACATAGGTGCATTGTGGCGCCGTATGTGGGGGAGGAGTCCAAGAGGGAACAACGCCACTTGCTCAGCTCTCCTCTGGCTTTCAGTTAATTCCCCTTCTACCTATAAGGAAATTGGGCCCTTCTGGTGCTGATTCCCAGGTGGGTGGGTTTGTGTATATTCTAAGACCCTGTGGGTCTCTCCAATGAACTCGACTGTGAGGCTAGGAGTTTCTCCTGCTGCTGCAACTCCCACAGGTTTTTTTAGTCAGAGGTTTTGAGGCTTTATTTCCCCATGCTGGAACCCTGGGATGCTCGGTCTGACTCACTCCACAGTTTTTCCTCTTGGTTTATCTGCATGCAAATGTGGGACCACTTGGTCCTCCAGCCACTGCCTTGCCTGATCTTGTCCTCTAGCCACCGCCTTGCCACATGTCCTCTCCACCCCGGCTGCCCATCTCTGCCCCTCCTACCAGTCTGGGTGAATGTTTCTTCTATAACTCCTTGGTTTTCAGACTTCCATACAGTTCAATTTTCTTGTGGTTCTGTTTATTTTTTTGTTTTTAAATTTGTTGTTCTTCTTTTGGTTGTGCAAGGAGGCAAAGTTTATATACCTACCATCTTGGCCGGAAGTGGTCACTTCTGGGTTCTCACATAGCTGTGTTCCCAATTTGCAGAACTCTAAGTCCCTTGAATAAATCATTATCATTTATTTCTAGCCAAAGCCTCCAGACTCTGAGTTTATTTGACAGAACAGAATAATGAGTTCAGGAACAGATGCACACAAGTACAGTCAACTGATCTTTGACAAGGAGCAAAGGTATTTCATGATCCATGAAATACTTGATAAGATGTATTTCATTAAAGTTAAATATTTCTGCTATATAAAAGGCACTGTGAAGAGGATGTGAAGACAAGTATAGACTAGGAGAAAATACTACCAGAGATATATCTGATAAAGGAAGGTTATCAAAATATACAAAGAACTCTTAAAACTCACAAAAAGAAAACAAATAACCTGATTAAACAATGGGCAAAAGATCAGAAGAGATACCTCACCAAAGAAGATTTATAGATGGCATATAAGCATATGAAAAGATGCTCACCATTATATGTTACTAGGGAATTACAAATTAAAACAACAACGAAACACCACAACAGACCTATTAGGTCAAAATCTAAAACACTGACACCACCAAATGGTGACAAGGATGTGGAGCAATGGGGACTCTCACTCATTGCTGGTCCAGCCCCTTTGAAAGGGATGTTCAATCTTACATAAATAATATCTGAAAGTACACACAACTCAATAAGAAAACAATAATCACACAAACTATGCATCTTAAGGATGAACTTGTTAAAATCTGTGTGCACACTTCTGAAATTAAGGACCAGATTAGGAAACTCTGAACACATTTTATGACTCTCTTTTTAGATATATATTCATGCACACACTTGTATATAAACACACATGCACTTTTCTTGGTTTATAATTTGTAACAAATTGTTTTATATGGCAACAATAAAAAGAAAAAGTTTTGATTAGCAAGAAAAAAGGATTAATGTTACCTATAAATTAGTGCAATTTATGTGAATCAAGGTATAAACTTTATTTTCTTGACACTATAAGGACTTTGATAAATGCTAGTTTCCTAAAAGAAGAGAATAAAACTGGAGTTCCAATCAGAATTCTAAAAAGTTTTTTCTGGTGTTTTTCTTTTTGACGTTTATATTTTTTGTTTACTTAATCTAAAGGAACAATTCCAACTTTCATTCCAATAAAAACTTTTAGTCATGATTAGAAAAGAATTGAAAATGTACAACAATGTGTCTATATTAGCATGTATGCTATTGCTTTAAAATAGTTAAAAACTTATCTTGGTGCAATAAAAGTTAAGTCTAGGAAGAAGAGAGAGAAAGTAGTATGTATTAGAGTTGGTATTTAAAGCAGTGGAAAGAGAATGTTTATAATCTTAGAACAAGGTATGTACTGGAACAAAAGCCATATTAATGGCATTCATTTTTCAATAAATAATTTTCATAGGGATTCAAGCTATAAGTAATGAAAAGACATAAGTTTTTAAATTTAAATTTCTAAAGTTTTTAAAAATGATTTAATAATTTTTAGAGAGAGAGGGAGAAGGAGAGAAAGACCTATAGGGGGTGCCTTCCCCACACCCCCAACCAGGGACCTGGCATGCAACCCACGCGTGTGCCCTGACTGGGAACCAGACCAGTGACCTCTCAGCTGATATGAGTGACTTCTGCTTTGTATTATTTATTCATTCATTTACTTTGCAACACCCAATCCTGACCAAATTCAGCTGCCTTGGAACCTCTGCAAAATGAACTAACCAAAACTCCAATCCTATAATTCCTTTCTAACACTCTCAACACTTCATAGTTGCCATATGTATGTGTGTTCAACCTCACTGCCACACTATTAAAATCCAAATTGTTGAACTACAAGTGTGTTGCTGGTGGTATTTGGCTGAAGTACATTGACATCTTCTACAGTTATTGGAGTTTTATTAGGAAGATCTGTCCCTTCATTTGTTTTATCTTATATGGACACATGGAGATTTATTTCATTCTTTAGGCTATAATCTGTTACTGGATTTATTATTTTGCTAAATATGTTACAGCTTTGTCATTGTGAGCTCTTTCAGGATGTCTTTGTGTCCTTTTACCCCCACCCCCACCCCTTGTAATGGGCTTTGTTTTTTAGAGCTGTTTTATGTTCACGGAGAAATTGAGTAGAAAGTGCAGAGCATTCCTATATGTTTTCTGTGCCCCCAACTCCTATAGCCTTCCTGACTAAAAACATTCTGTACCAGAGTGGTATGTTTGTTACGCACAATGAACCTACGCTGATATATCATTATTACCCCTAATGTAGCAGGACTCACACAATGGGTTATGTTACAAATGTTTAAAAAAAACCTAAGTCAGCCCTGACTGGTGTGGCTCAGTGGATTGAGCGCGGGCTGGGAACCAGAGGGTCCCAGTTCGATTCCCCATCAGGGCACATGCCTGGGTTGCGGGCAGGGTCCCCAGTGAGGACCATGTGAGAGGCAACCAACATTGCTGTTTCTCTTTCTCTCTGCCTCCCTCCCTTCCTCTCTCTAAAATAAATAAATAAAATCTTTAAAAAAAAAAAAAAAAAAACCTAAGTCAGCCTAAATTTATGGGAATACATCTCACTGTTAAGGAACCTAACACACATCAATCACAATCCTCTCTCTCAGCTTTTGCTAGCTTACTTTACCCTGGAAAATAGGACCAGCCTTATGAGGGAATCTCTGATCTCCTAGGCAATCATGCCCTGTTTCCATGTTGCCTCTTCAAGTGTTCTATAAAATTTGCTCTTGCCCAAAATCCCTCAGAAGAGTAATCCACTGCTTGTTAGGCACTGTACTTCCTCATTCCACGGACTGTTTTCCCTTGAATAAAGGACATCAAACTTGTTACTAGATTTTTTTAGTTTTGGCATTTGACTCATACACCTTTACTTAGGAGCTGTGAGTTAAAAGGCACACTTTGAACGGTTCAAGTGTTTCCCTTCATAAACTTTATATTACAAAATGTCCAAACACAAAGAAAAGTAAAAAATAGTAAAATGAGAATACCAATATTCTAGAGGTAGAACTTAATATTTTGCTGTATTTGCCTTTCTAGTTATTTCATTACAAATAAATAATACAATGCAAAGTACTTTACTACGCAGCTTGAAAACAAAGTAAACTTGCCTACATAATCCTAATGTCATTATCAGAATGAACAAAAGTAACGATAACTTCCCTTAATACCAGTCCATATGCAAACTTCCACATTCCTTCCCAAGTGTTTTGTCCAACCAGGATCCACCGAGGACGGCACACTGTATTTGCTTGTAAGCCCAAGTTTAACCTATAACCTCTGGGGCTGTGGTAGAATCTGCTCTCCAGTTATAAGTAGACCGTTAGTACCATCACATTACTCCCCAATTCTACACACACAATTTGCGAGAGGTCGCAATCTTTACGGGGAATTTAGTCTTGAACAGTACGCGTATCACGCGCATTCTGGGAATGGATAGCCAGTGCTTTTCTCTGCGCATGTGCAGCCAGCCCCACTCTGCTGGTGCGGCTCCCTCCCGCCTCGCTAGCGCTGAGGGTTCCAACACCAGGCTGCTCTTTGGGGGCGCGCGGCTGGGGGCCCAGCACCCGGGCGAGGGCTTGTGCCTGGGGGCAGAAAATAGTAAGTTCCGGGATCTAACCCAGAAAGCGGGGCTGCCACCGCCTATCCCAGCGCCGGGCCCGGACTAGACCTGGGAAAGGCGGGTCGGGGCGAGCCCCGGCCCCGCAGTCACTGTGGTCTCAGTTGGGGCTCGGCCCTGGTCGGGAGATGCTCCCGGCTGGCGGGGTGTGGCAGCTGAGTGCTGCCGGCCCTGGGGAAAATCCCTCGCGGGTGGCAGGAGGGAATGCGCTTTACGATGTTGACGGACCCTGAACCCGACGCAAAGCGCGTGCGGGCCTTGGGTCTGCAGTGAGAAGCCGAGCTTAGGAGCCAGAAAGACCAGGTCAGTTTCGCCTCTGTCACTTGGGCATGTGTCAGGTTTGTCATTTGTTTTTGTTTTAAAGGATATTAGTAAAAACTGCTTTGTGGCATTGTCTAGAGAGAGAAAAATCATAACTGTAAAGCATTTACTTAACCAAGTGCTAGTTAATGACCACTAATAAGGACTAACTAGTAAGTCAGCGTTACATGTTGGCTCTCCTATTGGGAAGACAACTCTGTTTTTTCCATTTAGTGAATTTCATTTAATTCTCACAACCACCCTATTAAAAGGTATAACCACATCATTAAAACTAAGAAAATGGACTTGGAGGAGTAAAACTTACAGAGTCAAGGTCACGAAGATGAGGAAGCTAGGATGCAAACACAGGTACGGTTTACTCCCAAATTCAGACTACTCCTAAACCCTACCTACCTAAAACCCAGTGTTGCAGCTTTCACAGCACTAGCAGAGTGGCTTGTGCCTGATCCCCTGAACTGTAAAGGCAATGTGAACCATGTCTCACTCTCCGACAGGTGTGTCTTTTCTGGAATATCTGGCACGTCTCCAAAGCCTCTGGGTAAGGCTCCTGGCACCTCCTGCACTGTCCAGGCTGTGTCTATTTTCAGAAGGCACAGCCTGGTAGTCTAGTGCAGTGCTGTCCAATAGAAAGGTAAGGTGAGCCTCGTATATAATTTTAAATGTTCTAGTGACCATATTAAAAGTAAAAAGAAACATGTGAAATTAATTTTACAAACACACAGCAGCAGATCCTAGAACATTTCATTTAACAGTGTTTTCTAATAACATTGATGAGGGTGAAAAAAGTTCAATTCCTGGCGGGGCCACTGTCTTTGTGGAGTTTGCATGGTCTCCTCATGTGTGTGTAGGTTTTCTCCAGAGATTCCAGTTTCCTCCCACATCCCAAAGATGTGCACTCCAGGTTAACTGACGTGTCTACATTGTTCCAGTCTGAGTGAGTGTGGGTGTGTGTGAGTGTGCCCTGCAGTGGAAGGGTGTCCTGTATGGGGTGGGGTCCTGCCTTGCACCCTGAGCTGCTGGGGAGGCTCTGGACACCCTAAACCTGAATAAGTGAATGAGAACATCATTATCTTGTTTCCATGAATCTTTCGTAAATATGTATAGCTCGCATTTATTTCAATATTTAGTATTGGATGTGTTTTGGGGTCTTTATTTAGAAGTTTAGCGATGTTTTTATGACCAGAAATATGCCATAGGAACTTAACTCTTGTTTATATCCATTAGTTGTGGTAAAATTGATTGTTATACACAATTTCACTTAAAGCCACAGTTTCCAAGAACCTGCTGATGATGTTAAGCGAGGACTTACTGTATTGTGTTTATCTTAATATATACAAAATGTTATTTCAACATGTGGCACTAGCCACATTTCAGGTGCTCAGTAGTAGGATGTGGCTAGTGGCTACAATAATGGATAGAACAGTTCTAATGAATTCCAGTAGAACCAGGTTTAACTTTATCATATACACCAGTGGCTCCCACCTAGGGTGATTTTGCTCCCCAGATGATTTTTGGAAACGTCTAGAGATGTTTTTGGTTGTCACACTGGGACGATTGCCACTAGCACCTGGTGGGTAGGGACCAGAAATGCTGCTGGGTGTCTTACGATGCCTAGGGCAGCCCCCATGATAAAAAATTGTTTAGCCCAAAATGTCAGTAGTGTTGAAATTGAGAAACACTGCTCTTGATGAAAGTTTCTACTAAAATGAATTTGTTTCCTAGGCCTAAGTCTCAGCATCTCTGGAGGAAAGTGGCTTTGTGTGGCAAGAAGGAGGGGACCCTGGGGATAGGAGTCCCACCTGGAAGAACAGCCCACCTGATGGGAGCTGCCCTCACCAGAGCTGCAGTACCAGATGTAGGAGAACCCAGAAAGAAGCAGGTCCTGGTTTGCTCCCCCAGAAGCAGTTCTTAAGCACCTTGTCCAGAGAGAGCCAGACTTGGTGATGTCGCCACATCCAGAAGCCATCGCAATCTGTGTGACAGTGGGAACTGCGGACTTGCTTGCAGAAGGTGGTAAGCTGGGGTTGAGAGGGATGGCTGACTGTCAAGCTGCACTGGGAGAGCCACGGCCAGAGCCAAGGAAATTCTGTCTTCTTAAATAGCCCTCCATTTTCTTCTTCCTTCTTTCCAGATTCTGAGCCATTCTCATATCACGTCCATCACATGTGGCATCTAAAGATACGCTGGAGTTTCCTTTAAATCCTGAATATAATAGCATCACAAAATGATAGTATAGGCAGGGATTTCTATTTCTAGTTCTTGAAACCTTAAAAATATTGAACCTGAGATGTATGTCCCCTGGTCAGCCAGCACAGTGCTTATTCATTCTGTCACAGCTAAGTCACTAGAGGTGTCTCACCAAAAATATTTTTGATAAGACTTTGGGAGGTGGGGGGCGGGGTAGAAAAGAGTAAAGGGGGGATAAATGGTGATGGAAGGAGACTTGGGATGGTGAACACACAGTATACAGATGATATAATTGTACACATGACCCCTATATAATTTTATTAACCAATGTCACATCAGTACACTCAATAAAATTAAAAAAAAAGTTAATTTGACTTAGGAATTTTAGCTATCAGGGGAAAATAGAAAGAGAAACTTAAAAGTCTTTTTGAGAAATAAGTCGCCTTTGCTGAAACAAACTAGAGCAAAGAGATTTTAAAATTTTTAATCAGGAAGCACCTTGTTCTTTTCAGTTTTCTGTTGATTTTCTAACTCAAGGTGTAAATAATAATAATATTAAATATAATCGATAATATTAAATATAATAGCAATAATATTAATCCTGTTTTGATTTTTTTGTTAACTAGTTAGAGGGGACACACTTTTTAAAAAATCAATAGGGAAATCATTTCCAGTCATCCAGTGAAATTTAGCGAGGTTACATCCATGTGATTACATCAGAGATGTCCATATTCAGGAAGTGCCCTCTCTGCGTGGTGCTTCCTGCCCCCACCAAGGGTCAGCGGAACATTTTTCCATAGGGTAGGCCTTTTCCCTAGCTGGTGTGATAATATTTTTAGGCAAGTAAATGCAGAGGCTCACCAGACCTTTCATAGCTCTGTACCTCTCTCCTTATCCCCAGGTTATCCTTCACTCTCCCAAGAGCAGCAGAAAATGAACATACCTCAGGTGAGTTATTCATGAACATCTTTTATATAATAGATTTTGATCGGTGGTTAAGGAACCACACATTGACGTAGAAAAATAGAAATGGAAATGTATCGCATCTTTCAAGGAAGATAGAGAGAAGGAGATGAGTAGCACCCCAGAGTGGTCATGCAGGTCCTCTGATTTTACAGATTTTCCAAAGCGCAGCTGTAAATTTCTCCCTAACTTTTCTAATTAGGCCTGTCAGAGGCAGAGAGACAATATTAATTTTAAGATTTGTATCGATGACAAGCTTAAACCAAACATTCCTCATGGAATCTAAAATCATCAAAGTCGGGGAAAAAATGTCTTTGTTGGTCTTCATTTACATGATAGTATAAATCTTTCTAATAAGAACAACCCTGAAGTAAATGTAGGATGTTGTTCGCACTTTTTCCTCAGTGGAAGTAGAGGACATACTGCGAAAGCAGGGCTTTTGTTGTGCAGTTGTTCAGGTAACTAAAACAGAAGTTAAAGTTAAGATAGATATTTTCCTGATCATCCTGTTGAATTCCGGAATAATAGTTAGACTAACTAGAGGTCAGTATGAATGACCTGTACGTTCACGTCCTTAAAATATCTCTCCATAAGTGTTTCTCTCAAGTACCTGTCATAAACTAGTTGTTTAGCAGACAATTTAAAGTTCTGTTCTCTGGCAAATGTCATCACACTTTCCATTTGCCCTTTAGTCCGCTGCATGAGGCTTTGATCTCTCTCCTCATACACCTACGACTTGCACTCACCAGCAACCTAATTACAGTTGAATCCAGTGGGTCCTGCCTGCTCCTCACCTCACCACACCTGCGTGCAGTGCCTGATGACTCCGCCCCCGCTCCATCCCCCTGGAAGAGCTCGCGTGTTAGTGTCTGCGAAACCCTCCTCTGCTGCTGTCCTGCCTCTCATGTCTTTCATGGAGCCGTTGTCCTTCTCTTGCCCTTTCACACGTCTCATCCACAAGTTTCCATTCCTTCTCACTGTTCTCCTAACTAGTCTTCTTGAGTCATTTCATCCCCTGTCTGGTTTTAAAAATGACATATTTGCTAGTTCTCCCACATGTGGCTCTGCAGCCCATCCAGACCAGTGGCACTTGTGATGATGGAAATCCACTCTATCTACACTGTCCAAAGTGATGGCCACATGTGTCTGTCGACCACTTAGAATGTGGCTTGTTTGACTGAGGGACTGAATTTTTAAGTTTTAAATAGTCACATATGGCTAGAGGCTACCGTATTGGACATAGTTAACTGAGCATCTCTCTGTAGATGTCTGCAGCTCAAACAATTCAAATAAAAGCCAACATATACAACCCTATCCAGACTAATCATCCTTGATAAACTCTATTCAGCCAGACACCCCAGCCACAAAGTGGGGTGCATCCATCCTCGGCTCTCCTTGCTGTCACTCTCTCAACTCCTGCTGCATCTAGTTTGTAATCATGTTTTCCTACTTTTTGTGTTTGGGTCAAAGATAATAGCAATTTTATACGGTTCAACCTAATGTCTTTTATTTTATTTATTTTTTAAGATGCCATATTGACATTTTATTTAAGTAGATGTTTCTGAGTATGTAGTTCTTTTTTTTAATTGTTGTTCAAGTACAGTTGTCTCCATTTCCCTTTTACCCCCACCCCACCCATCCCTGCCTCTCACCCTCAATCCTACCCCCTTTGGTTTTGTCCATGTGTCCTTTATGACCCTATGTTCCTTGAAGACCCTTCCCCTATTTTCTTCCGTTGTCCCTCTTCCCCCTCCCCCTCTGGTTGCTGTCAGTTTATTCTTTTTTTTTTTTTTAAAGATTTTTATTTATTTTTAGAAAGAAGGGAAGGGAGGGAGAAAGAGAGGGAGAGAAACAGCAATGTATGGTTGCCTCTCACATGGCCCTCACTGGGGACCCGGCCCGCAACCCAGGCATGTGCCCTGACTGGGAATCAAACCGGGACCCTTTGGTTCCCAGCCCGCACTCAATCCACTGAGCCACACCAGCCAGGGCTGTCAGTTTGTTCTTTATTTCAATGTCTCTGGTTATATTTTGCTTGCTTGTTTTATTGATTAGGTTCCACTTATAGGTACAATCATATGGTCTTTGTCTTTACTTCCTGGCTTATTTCACTTAGCATAATACTTTCCAGATCCATACATGCTGTTGTGAAGGGTGGAACACAGTAGCTCCTTCTTTCTTTCTCTTGCATAGCATTCCATTGTGTAAATGTACCAGAGTTTTTTGATCCATTCATTTCACCACTTATATTCAACATAGTATTGGAAGTTCTAGCCTCAGCTATCAGACAAGAAAAAGAAATAAAAGGCATCCAAATTGGAAAGGAGGAAGTCAAACTGTCACTGTTTGCAGGTGACATGATAGTGTACATAGAAAACCCTATAGACTCCACCGAAAAAACTACTCGACCTAATAAGTCAATTTGGCAAAAGAGTGGGACACAAAGTCAGTATTCAGAAATCGAAGGTAAAACAGTGAAGATGTAAAATCAGTATTCAGAAATACATGAACAATGAAATATTGGAAACAGAAACCAGGAAAAAAATCACATTTGCTATAGCAACAAGAAAAATAAGGTACCTTGGAATAAACCTAACCAAGGAGATAAAAGACCTGTACTCAGAAAACTACACAACACTAAAAAAAGAAATTAAGGAAGATACAAATAAAGGGAAGCATATACTGTGTTCATGGATTGGAAGAATTAACGTCATCAAAATGTCCATACTTCCCAAAGCAATTTATAGATTCAGTGCAATCCCTATTAAAATACCAAAGACATATTTCACAGTTATAGAACAAATATTTCAAAAATTCATATGGAACCATAAACAACCCCGAAAAGCCACAGCAATTTTGAGAAAGAAAAACGAAGTAGGAGGGATCGCAATACCTGGCATTGAACTATTACAAGGCCACAGTATCAAAACAGTCTGGTACTGGCATAAGAACAGACTCATAGATGATGGAACAGAATAGAGAGCCTAGAAATAAACCCAAGTTCTATGATCAATTAATATTTGACAAAGGGGACATAAGCATAAAATGGAGTAAAAATAGTCTCTGCAACAATGGTGTTGGGAGATCTGGACAGCTACATGCAAAACAATGAAACTTGACACCAACTTACACCATACACAAAAATAAACTCAAGGTGGATAAAAGACTTAAATATAAGTTGCAACCTAATGTATTTTAAATGCATTTCTCTACTCTATCCCTCCTACTGCTACCTATGGTATCTCGACTGAACTGTTGGAGTAGCTTCTTTACTAATCTGCCCACCTCTTTCTTCAACTCCTCAAGAACATCTTTCACATCTAAGTCAGGGGTGTCAAACTCTTTTTCACCAGGGGTCACATCAGCTTTGCGGTTGCCTTCAAAGGGCTGAACGTAATTTTAGGACTGTATAATGTAATTACTCTTTAACTGTTAAGGAGTTGAAATTACATTAGGCCCATTGAAAGCAACTGAGAGGCTGATGTGGCCCCCGGTAAAAATGAGTTTGACACCCCTGATATAAATACTCATGAAGTAATGTCTTTCCTGTGTGTAAATCACCTCAGTGGCTCCTCACGCCTATACAATAAAATTCCCTGTTTCTCAAGATGAGCAATTCAGGCTGTGGAAGCATTACCCCTCCCCATTACTTCTTTTTACTTTATTGCTACTCTGACTTTTTTGACATTTATTTATTGATCAGCCAAGATATCTCAGGAAATTGACATGTGCTATATAGTTACAGATTAAACAACACAGGTACTTTTTTTCTTAATAACGTTCACAATTTAGTGAGAACTAGGACATTAAAAAATTCAGTATGTAAGTTTATTGTAAAGCAAGACCTACCTTCATTTAGCTTCTTAAACACATTCTATTGTTCCTGACTCTGCTTCCTATGAAATTCTCATTGCCTTCTCCAAACTGACCTTTAGGACCAATGCCCGTTGTGTTCACCTGGTGCTGTGGACTGAACTGTGTCACCTCCAACCCCCCAAATTCATATGCTGAAGCCCTATCCCCTAATGTGACTGTATTTGGAGACAGAGCTTTTAGGAGGTAATTAAGGCTAAAAGAGGTCTTAAGGCACTGAGACAAAGGCCATGTGCGGACAGGGAGAAAGTGGCCATCTGTAAGCAGGAAGAGGGCCGCGCTGGAATGCCCTGTGCTGATACTCTGATCGTGGACTTCCAGCCTCTAGAACTGTGGGGAAATAAATCTCTGTTGGTTAAGCCATCCAGTCTGGTATTTGGTTATGGCAGTGCATATAGCTAAGACACCTGGCTCTTTACTTTCTGTTTCTTTTTTCCCCCATTTTTAATTGTAGTGAAATACAGATAATACAAAGTTTACCATCTTAGGCATGTTTTAAGTGTACAGTCAGTATTGTTAAGTACATTCATATTGTTGTGCACCATCTCCAGAACTGTCTCATCTTGCAAAACTGAAGATCTAGACCCATTAAATAGCTACTTCCCATCCCTGCCTCCCTTCAGCCCCTGGCAAACACCATTCTACTTTCTGTCTACGAATTTCACTACTCATATAAGTGGAACCATGTAGTATTTATCTGTTTTTTTACTTGACACTATTACAGAGGTTCCTCCCTTTCCTCCACTTTGTCCCCCTCCACCCAGTCCACACTACCCTCCCGGCTTTCGCCGCATTGTCGCGTGTGTCCATGGGCTATGCATATGTGCATGCAAGTTCTTCGGCTAATCTCTTCTAGTCCCCCCACCCCCCTCCCCTCTCAAATCTGTCAGTCTGTTCCATGTATCCAATGCCTCTGGTTTTATTTTGTTCATCAGTTTATTTTGTTCATTACTTTCCACATAAGTGAGATCATATGGTATTTGTCTGTTTCTGACTGGCTTATTTCACTTAGCATAATAATCTCCAGGTCCATCCATGCTGTTGCAAAGGGTAATAGTTCCTTTTTTTTTATAGCTATGTAGTATTCTATTGTATAAATGTACCACAGCTTGTTTTCCACTCATCTACTGATGGACCCTTGGACTATTTTCACATCTTTTTTTGTTTTTTTTTAGATTTTATTTATTTATTTTTAGACAGAGGGGAAGGGAGAGAGAAAGAGAGAGAGAGAAACATCAATGTGTGTTACCTCTTGTGTAGCCGCCGCTGGGGACCTGGTCTGCAACCCAGGCATATTCCCTGACTGAGAATAGAACCAGTGACCCAAAGTTCGAAGGCTGGCACTCAATCCACTAAGCCACACCAGCCAGAACCTATTTTCACATCTTGAGTATGGTAAATAATGCTGCTATGAACATAGTGTTGCATATATTCTTTCTGATTGGTGTTTCAGGATTCTTAGGATATATTCCCAGAAGTGGGATTGCTGGGTGAAATGGCAGTTCCATTTTTAGTTTTCTGAGGAAACTCCATACCATTTCCCACAGTGGCTGCACCAGTCTGCATTCCCACCAACAGTGCACTAGGGTCCCCTTTTCTCCGCATCCTCATGTGCACTTGTTTGCTGATTTATTGATAGTAGCCGTTCTGGCAGGTGTGAGATAATACCTCATTGTAGTTTTAATTTGTATCTCTCTGATGATTAGTGACATTGA
>PVJI01017511.1:0-35487 GCA_004026765.1 Micronycteris hirsuta
GCAGCCTTTACTATATGAAATGTTAAGGGGTTTTATATAAGGACTCATGAGAGAAGGCACCAAGGCCAGATCAGCTACCGGGGAACTCAGATCAGCCACAGCCAAGATGCTTGTGAGGTAAGCAAGCAAAATACAACCAGAGAAACAAATTATAACCAGAGACATTGAAATTTAGAACAATCTGGCAGTAAGCAGAGGGGAGGGGGAAGGGGATAATGGGGACAAGGGTATTCAGGAACTGCTATAAAGGGCACATGGACAAAACCAAGGGGGAGGGTGGAAGCAAGGGAGGGAGGTGGGTTTGCCTGGGGTTGGGGGTGGGGGTAAATGCAGACAACTGTAAGTGAACAACAATAAAATAATTAAAACAAAAACAAAAACATAAATAATACAGCCAGTCAGATGGACAAGCAGTTGGGTGGTTAAGTGGATGGATGGATGAATTCAAATGCTGACTATATCAATTTCCACCCCGAAAAGGAGAAGAAAAATTTTCCAAGTGCAAGTAGAAATGAGGTCTGTGACACCCCTCTCCCACCCACAGTGTGCCTACTCGAAGCACAGTTATACATTCATTCATTCATTCATTCATTTATTCACAAACACTTATCAGGTTCCTGCTAAATGACAGACCACAATGATTGAGTGCATATAATCTTAAGCCAAGTCGTGGAACATTCTAGTCTCTGAGGCTCTCTGACTCCCTCCTCAGTCTCCTTGGCTCCCCAATGCCAGTTGTAGTTTCCATGCCACAGCCTCAGCAGATCACGTTCAAGGAGAACAAGCTGGATTATCCACTTCCAGCCAAGGTCCTCAGTGTTGGGAGAAGTATCATAAACTCTGGAGGCTGCTGGCCAGAGAGCAGTGGCTCAAGTACATTTTTCATGCACATTAAAATGTGAAGGGGGCCCTGGCTGGTGTGGCTCATGTGGCTTGAGTGCCAGCCTGTGAACCAAAGGTTGCTGGTTTGATTTCCAGTCAGGGCACATGCCCGGGTTGCAGGCTAAGTCCCTGGTGGGGTGTATGCGAGAGGCAACCACACATTGATGTTTCTCTCCCTCTCTCTCTCCCTTCCCCTCTCTCTAGAAATAAGTAAATAAAATCTTTAAACAAATGTAAAGGGAGCCCTGGCTGGTGTAGCTCAGTGGATTGAGCGCAGTCTGGGAACCAAAGGGTCCCGGTTTGATTCCCAGTCAGGGCACATGCCTGGGTTGCAGGCCAGGTCCCCAGTGAGGGCCCTGTGAGAGGCAACCATACATTGCTGTTTCTCTCCCTCTCTGTCTCCCTCCCTTCCCCTCTCTCTAATAATAAATAAATAAAATCTTTAAAAAAATGTAAAGGGAAAAAATGAAAAGAAAAAACACCCCAAAACAAATAAACAAAGAAGAACAAAGAAAAAACAAAATGAAATGCAAAGGGATGTTGCATAATGACACAGGAAGCGGGGAATGACTGGGCTGGCCTTGAAGACTGTTTTTTAGGATTCAAAGATCTAACTCAAGTGTCAGTGATATGAACATTACCTGTTAGCATTATTCACTCATTGAGTCAGTCAGCAAACACTGACTGAGTCCTGTTGTGTGTCCTAGGGAAGGTAAGGGAAATAAAAGCAGGCACCTTCTTGACTCCCGTAGGCATTAGGCAATCAGAAGAAACATTTGTTCTTTATGCCAAAAAATTCATTTTTTCCTTCAACACATATTTGAGGGGGCATACAATTTGGTCCACAGCAGGTACCTTGAAAGGATTAGGAAAACTCAAACCCTGAACGTTGGAGTAGTCCCCAACTTAGTGCCCACAGGTCCACAGCAGAAGCAAAAGCAAATTCTACTGCATAAAAAAGGCAACTTCATCCTGGGCCTCAAAGAATGTCCACAGATGATTTTTCTTTTCTTTTTTTAAAAATTGATTTGACAGCGAGAGAGAGAATTTATTGTTCCACTTACTGATACATTCATTGGCTGATTCTCATATGTGCCCTGACCAGGGATCAAACCCACAACCTTGGCATATTGTGGGTTTGCTCTACAATATGCTCTATTGTGGACAGATGTTCTAACCAGCTGACTACCCAGCCAGGGCCCCCAGGTGATTTTTCAAAGGCAACGATCAGTGCATGATGAAGAAAGTAGCCACATGTGAGGGCTAGGAAGCAGAAGATGACAGGAACCATAGATAATGAATGCATCGATTGAGTGAATGGGGGAACAATTCCTTTAAAAAGGGGTCGTTTTTGGCCCACAGTCAGGGTCACTGTTACATCAGCTAATTGAAACAAGTTGCCACAAACTGAACTTGACTGGAATCTCAGTGGTACAGAACCTGTTTTTAGAAGTCGACATGCTAAGGAGGACAGAGGCCATAATTTTGTTCCTTTCAAAGACTTTTCCTCCAAGAACATTAGTTGGAGAGACTCTGTCTTCAATGAAACTAGATTTCACCAACTTCACACTGCCTCCCATCGGATCTGGCCCCCGGACTGAATACTGTGTGTGCATTGCTTTGTGAGCTTTTCTGTGGAGGGAGAAAGGGCAACTGCTTTGTTGGAGGACAAAGACCCTAATTTTAAGTCACTCATTTATTGCAAAGCAAACATACCACATTGGGCACAAAGATCCATATTTTAAATCATTTATTGCAAAGTAAACATACTATGTTGGGGACAAAGACCCTATTTGAAGTCACTCATTTATTGCAAAGCAAACATACCGTGTTGAGTTCAGAGCCTGGAAAATTCCAGCCTCAGGGTCTCTCTATGCTCCTTTCCAGCCCCCTCTCCTCCCCAACCTTCCACCCCACTCCCGCCCCCGCTAGCTTCAGGTTCCATGGCAACAGCCTAAGCCTGCTTCGGATGCCAAAAAAAAAAAAAAAGGCCTATTAAGGGCTCTTGAGAGAAAATAGAGGTACTGATGTCCAACCAGGATGGGGGATGGAGGAGACTCCTAAAGTTGCAGACACCTCAATAGTAGCTCATGCACATTAAAAAAATTTTTAATTGTAGTAAAATATAGATATCATAAAATTTATGATTTTAACTCTTTTTAAATGCACAGTTCAGTTCAGTAAGATTAAGTACATTCACATTGTTGTACAACCATCATCACCTTCCATCTCCAGAACTTTGTTATCTTGCTCATCTGAAACTCTGTCCCCTACTGGGGACCTGGCATGCAACCCAGGCATGTGTCCTGACTGGGAATCGAACCAGCAACCCTTTGGTTTACAGTCTGGTGCTCAATCCAGTGATATACACCAGCCAGGGCAGGGAGAGAAACATCAATGTGTGAAAGAAACATTGATTGGTTGCTTCTTATATGTGCTCTGACTGGGGACTGAACCCACAACCCAGGCCAGTGCCCTGACCGGGAATTGAACTATCTTCTTATGTTCAAATATTTTACGTATACAATAGAAAAAAACCCCAGAATTTATTATAATTTCACTTTCTCAATTTTCATGGAGGCAAACTCATGAAAAATATTTTCAAAAATCTATTTCCAGCCCTGACCGATGTGGCTCAGTTGGATGAGCATTGTCTGGCAAACCAAAATGTTGTGGGTTTTATTCCCGGTCAGGGCACATACCTGGGTTTCAGGCTTTGTTCTCTATTGGGGTGTGTGCAAGAGGCAACCGATCAATGTTTCTCTCCCTCTCTGTCTCCCTCCCTCCTTTCTCCTCTTGAAAGATAAATGAAGAAAGAAAATCATTTATAATATCTATTTCTGAAAAGAAGTTAACCTTTATTTATTTATATTTAGAGAGAGGAGAAGGGAGGGAGAAAGAGAGGGAAACAGCAATGTATGGTTGCCTCTAACATGGCCCTCACTGGGGACCTGGCCTGCAACCCAGGCATGTGCCCTGACTGGAAATCGAACCAGGACCCTTTGGTTTCCCAGCCTGTGCTCAATCCACTGAGCTACACCAGCCAGGGCAAAAGTTAACCTTTAAAAATGCACATGAGCATGGATAGAAAAGTATCTATTTTTCCTTTTGACTCAGGCTCCAATATGGCTCAGCACAGGGCTGTCAGACTCTGTCATCCTTCAAAAATAATCTTTTTAAGATTTTACTTATTTATTTTTAGAGAAGGGGAAGAGAGGGAGAAAGAGAGGGAGAGAAACAGTGATGGGTTGCTTCTTGCTGGCACCCCGACTGGACTGAACCTGCAACCCAGGCACATTCCCTGATCGGGAATCAAACTGGTGACCTTTTGCTTTGCAAAACGATGTCCAACCAACTGAGCCACACTGGTCAGGGCCAAAAATTTTAATATTATGTTCATCTTGGGTTTTCTTTGCATTATTGCTTATTTTCAATATTACATTAAAATATTACTTAGCTTGATGACTGAGTGTTTTTGTGCTGGTATTTGTTGAGTTTGCTGTGTGGCCATCATTTCTTTGTACATTTCATCCTACCATCAGCCTTGAGACTCAAGTCCTTGTTTTTTCCAAATGAGGAAAGTGTGGCTCAGGGGTCAATGGATTCCATCCCACAGAGTTGAACTCTGTGATTAGAACATGAGCAGGCCACCCCTTCTCTCTGTACCTCGGGGAGTTCATCTGTCAAGTGGAAAGGTGACCTCACCCACCTTACAGATGTCATGGGAATTCAACAGAAAGCACTTAGCAACATGCCTGGGATAGAATAAGCACAGGAAACATGAGTTATTTGATAATGATAGTAATTGTAATGATGGTGACAATGGTACATCAGCCATCACGGGCCCCATCCAAATGCAAGACCACTGATTCTACAAATATGAGGACTCTTCATCTCTCAACTAGCTCCAGTACACAAAGTATGTCCATGGCTGCCTCTGTCCTTGACTGGGAAGTCACCCCCGTGTCCTGTGCATGGCCCAGTTGGGGCCCCAGGGGCCCCACAGCCCAGAAAAATCTCTGAGTAAATATTTGTCCTCCTGGGAGTTTACTTTGGTGGGACTATCTCTCACTTCTCCCCCCGTGGCCTTGGGGCTGTAAGAAAACAGTGACCATGCCTGGGTCCATGCCCTGGTGATCTTAGGTCCTGGAGAAAGCTTGTCATGGACTGAACATTCAGTTCCTATGGATTACACTGAAAATAGGAACCATTTTAATAGCTAACTTATTAGTCCTGAGGTTCTTACCATCTAAGAGGCCCTTCTTATTCCACCTATTACCCACCTTCTCTTCCTTATCCATCCTATCACCTCTTTAGCCATCTGGGTCTCCTTGTCTTCTTTTTTTTTAAAAATTATTTTTTAAAATCTTAAAAAATTTGATTTTGGTAGGGGGGTAGGCTGGGTGGAGAAGGACAGAGGGGGAAAATTGGGACAACTGTAAGAGAATAACAATACAAAAAATTTTAAATCTTTTAAAAATTGATTTTACAGGGAGAGGAAGGAGAGAGAATCACTGATTTGTTGTCCTACTTATTTTTTTTAAAGATTTTATTTATTTATTTTTAGAGAAAGGGGAAAGGAGGGAGACAGAGAGGGAGAGAAACAGCACATTGTATGGTTGCCTCTCACATGGCCCTCACTGGGGACCCGGCCCGCAACCCAGGCATGTGCCCTGACTGGGAATCGAACCGGGACCCTCTGGTTCCCAGCCCATGCTCAATCCACTGAGCTACACCAGCCAGGGCTGTTGTCCTACTTATTGATTCACTCATTGGTTGATTCTTGCATGTGCCCTGACTCGGGATCAAACCCGCAACCTTGGCATATTGGGATGATGCTCCAACCAGTTGTGCTACCCAGCCAGGCATCCATGTGCTTCTTTGAAATGCACTCTATGTGTTTCTACCCCAGAGCCTTTGCACATACTGTATCCTCTCCCTGGAATGTTCTTTTCCCATAACTTCATTCATCTTTCTCCTCAGTTATCCCGACCTGAAAGAGGTATTCTCTGACCATGCCATCCCTTTCACCCCAGTCTCTTTCTGTCCTGCACCCCCTTTATTCTTTATCTCTTACACAAATCACATTTTGTTTATAATATGTCTCCTCCCCTAGAATCTAAGTGCCATGAGAATTTTGAGAGCAGGCTCTGACATATCATTGCATCCTAGGGTCTCTTATTCTGAGCACTTCTGAATAATTCCTTGTGTGTGTGGGGGGTCACTCCCCTGTGTGTTGCAGGAGATTTAGCAGCATCCCAGGCTACTACATACTAGATGCCCCCTCTAGTTGTGACAACCAAAAAATATTTCCAAACTCCTCCCTTGGGGAACAAAATTACCCCCCCCCTGTTGAAAACCACAGCTATATCCTCATATTCTAGCACAGGCTCTGCCATGAACAATAGTTCATGAATGAATAAATGACTGACTGACTGACTGAATGAATGATTACAGTAAATAACCCTTGCCTCCCTGTGCTTATGGGAGACATGCCCCATCTAACAGACCCGGGCTGATTGAGTGACTTTCTACAAACACCCAAGGGAGCAATTTAATTGCAGGAAAGAACACATCTGCAGGGCCTCAGCCCTCTCCATGCTGGTTAATTTTGTTTTCTCACCTGGTGTGCAGGACAATGGAGGCTCGGCCTGTTGCCATGGAAACTAGAGTTGGCGGGGAGAAGGGAGGAGTCTGCAGAAATGGGAGAAATAGAGAGAGAGAAGGGGAGAGGAAAGGGGAGAGGGAGAGAGAGGCTCAGGGCTCTAGGGGTAAATGTATGTGAGTTCAAAAGCATCCTACAACACACATGCCATCCAATACAAGTTTGTGGAAAGAAGAGAATCTTTTTACCCTGGCCAGATTGCTCAGTTGGTTAGAGTGTCATCCTGATAAACCAAAGGTGCAGGTTCAATCCCCAGGCAGGGCACATACAAGAGTCAACCAATGAATGCATTAATGAGTGGAACAACCAATCAATGTTTCTCTCTCTCTCTCCCTCCCTCCTCTCTTCTCTCTCTCTCAAAATCAATTAAAAAAAAAAGAACAATTCATTTGCCACATACACCCTACTCACAGTGCATAAGGATTCCAATTTCTCCACATCCTCCCTAATACTTGTTATTTTCTGTTTTGGGGTGTTTTTCTTTTTCTTTTCTTTTTTTGATAGTGACCATCCTACTGGATGTGAGGTGGCATCTTCTAGTCTCTCTGTGGTCAGACTTAGGTATCTTTTCTTTTAGGCGCATGTGCTTTTGTGACCCATTAACCAGCCCTTCTCTGACTGTAATGATAAGAACACCCACACACAGAATCTTCCTGACCTCAGCAAAGGAACCGATGTGAGCCCTGTGCCAGGAGAAACTGTTCTGTCCCCCGGGTCCTGGCCCCAGGGCTCGCAGAGAACTCCGAGCCAGAATGCAACTGAAAAGACAATTCATGGGGAGACAAGTTTCTCCCAAATCTTTGGTCCTTTGGCCAAACTCTAAGAATGACAACATTCAGCCCAAGTGCTCGATAAATCAACCCACCTCGGAATTTCTCTTGATTAATGAGCTAAATCCCAGACTGGTGTCCAAGCTCCACATATTGCTTCTAACTTGGGAAGGGAATGGCTTTCTGGAAAACAGTAAAATGGAGCCCACATGTTGGACACATTCACTCCCAAACCATGGACATACTGGAGACCAGTTGTCTGTCTTGTAGGTAACACCCTTGCAGCCAGTGGCAGAAAAGCTTCTCTTGACTTTTCTGGGGTTAACACCTTAACTCTAATACTCTAACAATGGAGTGACTTTTACTGGGGCCTTGTGGGCATCAAGGACAAAGAGACCACTTCCGAAATTCTGTACTACCTTGAATTAAAGTGAAAAATCAATGAGAGTGGTGTGATGAGACATCGATGTATAATACTGGAGAAAAGTCTATGATCTTGTAACCCTACTTTCTGTGTGTGTAGTTGTAAATTCACCTACACAAACATATTGAAAAAGAATTCTCTTTCTTTCTTTCCTTCTTCCTCCTTCCCTCTCTCCTTCCCTCTTTCCCTCCCTCTGTTTCCTTCCTTCCTTCCTTCTTTCCTTCCTTCCTTCCTTCCTTCCTTTATTCATCTCTTCTCTACTTTCTTTCACTCTCTCTATGTGTAAGGACTCCCCTTTCTTTTTTCCTGACATATTTTTTTTGGAAATTAAAAAAAAAACATTTATTTTTAGACAGAGGAGAAGGGAGGGAGAAAGAGAGGGAGAGAAACATCAATGTGTGGTTGCCTCTCCTGTGCCCTCACTGGGGACCCAGGCATGTGCTCTGATTGGCAATTGAACCAGTGACCCTTTGGTTTGCAGGCCAGCGCTCAATCCACTGAGCCATGCCAGCCAGGGCTGATATATATCTTTTTTAAAAAATTTATTTTTCAATTGCAGTTGACATTTAATATTTTATCAGTTTCAGGTGAAACTGATAAACATAGTGGCTAATCAGTTATATATTTTACAAGTGTTAACCCTATTAAGTCTAGTACCCACCTGACACCATCCATAGTTATCACAATATTATTGCTGATATTCCCTATGCTCTATTTTACATCCCCATAATTGTTCTGTAGCTACCAATATGTACTTCTCAATCCTTTCACCTTTTCCACTCAGGACCCACCTCCCATTTGGCAACTATCAGTGTGTTCTCTGTGTTCTCTCTTTTGTTTGTTCATTTAATTTTAAAACCCAGTGCTTTCCATCTCTGATCTGCCTCCATGGCTGGTCTCACCAGGCACCTTCTATTAGCTCATGCGGCTCACGGGCTGCTGGACACCCCTTCAATAACCCAACGAGCCTCCTCCTCCAGGTTTTTGCTTGTTCAACTGTTTGATGTCTGTTGCGTCCACATCTTTAATCTGTCACATGGAATGTAATGAGCCCCTGGTCCCTATTTGTTCAATGATTACACACATGTATCAGATGCACCAATGTTTTAGACATTAGGGTCTGAAGGCAGGATATGCTGGAATTTGTTTCTCGCCATTGTGTCCCTGGCTTTGGTGGGGCTTGATCAATATATTGAACAAATTAGTGGGTGTTGAAAAGCTAGGGCCAATATTTGCAGTTCTTGTGGAGGTTTGAGAGCTCTTAGAAGGACTACAGAGACAGTCCCATATTTGTGTGCAGATAAACCGAGAGGAACAACTGGGGAGGGAGATAGACCACGCAACCCAGGGTTCCAGCACCAGGAAATAAAGCCTCAAAACCTCAGAATGAAAAAACCTGTGAGGGTTGAGATGGCAGGAGAAACTCCCAGCCTCACATGAGAGTTCCTTGTAGAGACCCACAGGGTCCTAGAATGTACATAAATCCACCTACCTGGGAATCAGCACCAGAAGGGCCCAATTTGCTTGTGGGTAGCAGTAGGAGTGACTGAAAGCTGGCAGAAGGCTGAATAAGCGGCATTGTTCCCTCTCTGACCCCCCACATACAGTGCCAAAGTGGAACAACGTGGATTGCCCTGCCCTGGCCAATACCTAAGGCTCCGCCCCTTGCTACGTACCTGGCCAGCTGAGACAAAAAAATGGCCCAATGAAAGAACAGATCAAAGCTCCAGAAAAAATACAACTAAGCGACAAAGAGATAGACAATCTATCAGATGCACAGTTCAAAACACTGGTAGTCAGGATGCCCACAGAATTGGTTGAGTATGGTTGCAAACTAGAGGAAAAAATGAAGGCTATGAAAAGTCAAATAAAGGAAAAAATATAGGGAACCAACAGTGAAAGGAAGGAAACTCAGACTCAAATCAATGGTTTGGACCGGAAGGAAGAAATAAACAGTCAGCCAGAACAGAATGAAGAAACAAGAATTTTAAAAAATGAGGAGAGGCTTAGGAACCTCCAGGACAACTTTAAACATCCCAACATCCGAATCATAGGGGTACCAGAAGGAGAAGCGGAAGACCAAGGGATTGAAAACTTACTTGAACAAATAATGAAGGAGAACTTCCCCAATCTGGCAAAGGAAATAGACTTCCAGGAAGTCCAGGAAGCTCAGAAAGTCCCAAAGAAGTTGGACCCAAAGAGAAAAACACCAAGGCACATCATAATTACATTACCCAAGATTAAAGATAAGGAGAGAATCTTAAAAGCAGCAAGAGAAAAGGAGACAGTTACCTACAAAGGAGTGCCTATTAGACTATCAGCTGACTTTTCAAAAGAAACCCTGCATGAAAGAAGGGGCTGGAAAGAAGAATTCAAAGTCATGAAAAGCAAGGACCTATATCCAAGATTACCCTATCCAGTAAAGCTATCATTAGGAATGGCAGATAAAGTGCTTCCCAGGTAAGGTCAAATTAAAGGAGTTCATCATAACCAAGCCCTTATTATATGAAATATTAAAGGGACTTATCTAAGAAAAAGAAGATAAAAAATATAAACAGTAAAATGACAACAAACACAACTATTAACAATGGAACCTAAAAAAATACAAAAACAAACTAAGCAAACAACTAGAACAGGAACAGAACCACAGAAATGGAGATCACATGGAGGGTTATCAATGGGGGAGTAGGGGGGTAAAGTGGGTGGGAGGCAGTGTGCAGGGTGGAGGGGAATTAAGGGGGGAAATGGGACAACTGTAATAGCATAATCAATAAAAATATGGAGGAAAAAAAAAGAAGGCCTGCAGAGACCCGAAGAGCCAGTTTTGTTTTCCGCAGGGACTCCCATGATGTAATGACTCACAAAATATGGGCCTGACCCAGCGACCAGGGAACACAGGTGGGACCGCTCCCCAGCCCTCTCCTCGCCCCCACCTACCCCCACCCAGGCTTGGGCTCTGTGGAGGGGTGCACTCACTCAGCTCATTCCTCAGGAGCCATCACCTGATATGGGAGGCAGAGGTGGGCTGAGGCTGTTGCCATGGAAACCATAGCCTGATGTGGAAGAGAGGGGAGGGGATGGAGAGCAAAGGTCTGATGAGACTGGAAATTTCCAGTTTTTAAATTAGACTGTGCTGTGGTCAAAGTACCTGGTTAGCACAAAGCAGGTGCTTCTGGAGAGTCAGTTGAGAGAAGGCATGTCTGTGCACCCGTCCCCAGGTCTATCTGGACCCAGAGAACATCCCCCTCTCTGTTGTGTGTTCTAGGGAGACCCACACACCTGTGGCCCACCTTAGTAGATGAATTCTATTTTGAACCCAAATCATGCCAGCTGAAGACAGTGGACAGAAAGGAGGGAAATACTTCAGAGAATTGTGGCTCTGGCCAGGTAGTTCAGTGGGTTAGAGCGTTGACTGCATACACCAAGGTTGCAGGTTTAATCCCAGGTAAGGGCACATACAAGAATAAACCAATGAATGCATGAAAAAGTAGAACAACAAATCTCTCTCTCTCTCTCTCTTTGCTTTAAACTGCTCATCATATTCTACTGTAGGAACAGGACTTAATTAATTTGTCCCTTTTCTTGTTGATAGGTATTTAGGTTGTGCCTTCTTCTCTTTCTCTTCCTCCTCCTTCTCCTCTTCTTCTTTTTTGTCATTGCAAGAAATATCGATGTCCCTAATGCTCAGAGCACTGCCCAGGACATAGTTTCTGCTCAGCAACTATTTGTCAAATGAATGAAAGTCACAATGAACATTCTTGAACTTGTCACCTTGCCACATGTATGAGGGTTTCTTCTAGGACATACATCTCAAACTGGTTTTTCTGAGTGGCAGGGCAATTGATACCCATCGCCAGCTTTCCTGGATATTGTCAAGTTGCTTTTCAGAATAATCTTAGATACATATTCTATCTGTTCATCCAGAAATGGACGCTCTACGGGAACAGAGACACTCTCTGTTTTTCATCTCAGCTGTGTCCTCCACTCCTGAAGGAGCATCTGTTTCTTAGCAGGAATTCAACAGATGTTTCCAGAAGACGAATAAATGGACAAGTAAATGGGTTGTATTTGCACAAATCTGGCAAATGATGGATATACGGGTTTCTAATCCAGTTCCTGTTTATTTAATGTGAAATGGTGAGATTAGTCTTCAAAACACAGTTTCTTTATCAAGCAAAGAATTTATGTGTTTGTTTTGTAAAATCCTGCTGCACCATGGCTCCCCATATTCCCAGGGGCACACATTCTATACATTTTTCTATTGACCACTCCCCAGAAAGACCGACTGCTTTGATTCCTGTGTACAATTGCAAATATCTGAGGAGGGCAGAGTCCCAGAAGTGGATTTGCTGGGTCAAAGGGCAGGCACGTACTACACTTTAATGTCTATTGCGGAAAGAACTTGCTGGAAAGATTAGAGCAACTTCTAGTCTCACCTATTCCTCTGGAAAGGCATCCATTTTCTACACAACTGCTTGTCTATTTTCATCCTTGTCTGTCTGATAATGGGAAAAATGACTTGCCAGTTTGGTTTTTATATCCTTTTTTTTTGTTTGTTTTTAACTTTTTTTAATCCTCACCTGAGGACATGCTTATTGATTTTAGAGAAGGGAAGGGAGGAAGACAGAGAGGGAGAGAAACATCAATATGAGAAATATTAATCCATTGCCTTTCTCATGCACGAACCAGCCACATAGATATGTGCCTTGACCAGAATCGAACTCAAAATCTTTAAGTTTAAGGGACAAAGCTCCAATCAACTGAGCTACCCAGCCAGGGCCTTTTCTTTGTTTTTTAGTACTAAGAAGTTGGGACATCTTTTGTACTTTTTTGAACATTTCCCTTTTGTCTTTCTGTTCATGTATGTATTTTGGAGTTCATACCATCCCCCATCACCATGTTTTTAATTCATTTCTTATAAACCCAACAGGCATATAAAAGACATTTTGTGATTCTCATTGGGTTGCAAGCAGTTTTACCCATTTTGTCACTTTACTCTGGTTTACTTTCTTTTTCCCTTTTCTACCTACTTTCTTAAAATTTATGGAGTCAGTTTAATTCATCCTTTTCTTTTCATGCCTGTAAGCTCTAGAGTTGTGTTTACTGAGCCCTTCTCCATCCCAATGATAAAAATACCCACCCTGACTGGTGTGGTTGAGTGGGTTGGGCATCATTCGACAAAGTGAAAAGTCACCGGTTTTATTCCCAGTAGGGCACATACCTGGGTTATGGGCTCGGTCCCCACTCAGGGCATGTACAAGAAGCAAGCGATCAAGGTTTCTCTCTCACATCACTGTTTCACTCCATCTCTTTCTCCCTCCCTTCTCTTCTCACTAAAAATAAATTTAAAAAAATATCCACCCAAGCATTTGGGTGGCGAACAGCAAATCGATGGCCATAGCTCTCTCTCTGCCTAATGCTACCCTGCTTCCTCCTACTCAGTTGGATTCTAGGGCTTTTAACATCCAACCAGCTGTCCCCCATCCAAGAAAGGAAACTTAGTGCTACAATATCGTGAATAAAGACACCAAAATCCCAATTTTGAGCTGAACAAAATTCATTCATTAGTTCATTTATTCACATTCTGAAAATGTTTGAAGATCCTTCTATGTGCCATACATTATGTTGGTCAGGGAGGATACAAGGATTTTAACTTTCCTCCCTTCCTCACTTCCTTCTTTCCTTCCTTCCTCCATTCCTTCCATCTTTGTGATGTACCCCCTATGCTAATCCAGCAGGACCCCAATCACGCATTGTTCCTTCCACAAACTTTTGCTGAATGAATCTAAAAACATCTTGTTTAAAGAAATAAATGTCTTGCTCATCTCAATGCTGAGAGCAAAAAAGTGCCTTTTCCATTTTTTCTTGTGTCACTAACTCCCAGTAGTCGATCTGTATTTGTTGAATAAATAAATAAATAAATGAACAAGTAGAAGAAACTACAATGCTAATGTCGCTGGTGCTTAAAAGATGTGTGTGTCTGTGTATATTTATTACTGGGTAGGGAGGCTCTTGCGCCCAATTTTGTGACCTTTTGCAAAGTTCCACTTAAGGATGTGTTTTGAGGTTGCACAGACAAAGGCTGGAAGACCAAGCTTTCCCCACCCCCGCTGCCCTTTTCCTTCAAGAGCAATTACCTGTTCCAAGGAAGGAGGCAGACTCAGGCTGTTGCCATGGAAACTGCAGTTTAAGCAAGGAAGGAGGAGGCTGGGGATGGCTCCACCAGGCCTGGAATTTTCCAGGCCCTGATATCAGTGTGTGAGTGTGGTGTTTGAATGCCAGGTGAGCACACCTTAGGTGCATAATACAAGCTTGTGGAAAGAATGAATGATTATGTCCCTCCTGTTCCCCGTCCCTGTCTACAGATGTCAGGGAAAATTATTCTTCTCTCTGTGGGGATGAAATGTGTATGTCCACATTGTTTGCAGGCAATGCTCCTTGTTAAGTAGATTGTGATTGGAACTCCAGAAGCTAACACTACGAGGTAAACTTATAAGGGAAGAAGCTCTAGGAGCAGCGGAGCACACCTGACTGGGAGGTGAGGCTGGGTAGGGAGGGGTGTTCTTCAGAGATCTGTCTGTATAGATGCACACAACACTTCTTTCTTTCTTTTTTTTAAAATTCTTTTTAAAAAAATTACTGATTTGAGAGAGAAAGAGAAACATCAGTTTGTTGTTCTACTTATATATGCATTCATTAGTTGATTCTTTTTTTTAATCCTCACCCAAGGATATGTTTATTGATTTTAGATTGAGAGGGAGAGACAGGCAGACAGGAAGAGAGAGAGAGAGAGAGATATTGGTGTGAAAGAGAAACATTGATCAGTTGCCTCCTGTATGCTCCCCAACCAGGCATGGAACCGCAAACTAGATATGTGGCCTACCTAGGGATAGAACCCACAACCTGTTGGTGTATGGGACAATGCTCCAACCAACTGAGCCACCTGGCCAGGGACATTGTTTGATTCTGGTGCGTGCCCTGACCGGAGATGAAACCAGAAACCTTGGTCTACTGGGGCAATGTTCTAACCAACTGAGCTACCTGGCCAGGACCCAGGGCTCTTCTTTCTTTCTTCAAGTTCATTCTCCAGTGACAGTTGACATACAATGTTATGTTAGTTTCAGGTGTTACAATATAGTGATTCAGCAATTTTATATCTTAGGAAGTGATCACTGCCCCCGTAAGTCTAGTTCCCAACTGACACCATCTGTAATAACTTATTCTTTCATCAGCTGCATTACATTTCTCTGTATGAATGTACTGCAATCTATCCATTCTCCTGCCAATATACATTTTTTCTTTTATTGCCTTCAATTTTTTAATGTTATTAAATTTTGGGGTGACATTGATTAAAAAGATCAGATAGGTTTCAAGTGTACAATTCCATGCTACCTCATCTGTATATTGCGTTGTGTGTTTAGCATCCAAAATCAAGTCTCCTTTCGTCACCATATGTTTGATCAATAGATATTTAAGTTGGTTCCTGCTCCCCTCTTTTTTTACCAAGAAGAATGTGCACAGCACCCATCCTTAGCACACAAGCGGCATTGAATGAAAATCCCAGTGAATAATCATTGCAAGGAAATTTTTGTGCTTGAGTCCTTATGAGTCCTTATGGGAATCAAGGGTTGTTCCCCCTACCTGGGATATATATCCAGAAGTGAAAGTTGACATTTTGGGCCAGTTACTCTTTTTCTGGTGTAAAGGGACTGTTCCAGGTAGTGTGTGATTTTTTTGGGGGGGAATTTTTTCCCCCAATTACAGTTGACATTCGCCATTATATTAGTTTCAGGTGTACAGCATAGTGGTTAGACATTTGTATATGTAGGATGTTGAGCAGTGTCCCTGGTCTCTACCTACCAGATGCCATAGCATTAGCTCCCCCCAACTTATGACAATCAAAAATTTTGCTAAGCATATTGCTATATGTCCCCTTGGGTGGGGGAGGCAAGAAATCATCCACCTTCGAGAGCTACAGATGACAGAGAATGCATGTCTTCCTTCAGCTTTTCTGGACATGGACAAGTGGCTCTTCTGTCTCTTTTGTGACTTGCTTTCCATTTGTTCTCCCATAGAACTCTACCTGCGTTCATTCTGCCAGAATGGACCTGTTGATGTGCTGTTCTCCAGTTGTGATGAAAAACCACTTCCCAGATGGGACATTGCTTCAAAGTTAATGCTTAAATATGGATAGCCCTCACCCTTGCTTTCTTACCAGCCTGCAAAGGAACTTTTTCCCCACCCTTACCCATACCCACTCCACGTATTCAGTTTTTCTTGTTCTGTTCGAATGGTGGAAAAAGACATCTCGTTTTTCTTTTCACATCGAGTTTGTCAGCCTACAGGTGGAATAGATTATCATATTTCCTTATCATTTGTGTTTTCTCTTTTATTAATTAGCTTCTTCCCAACCTTGGGTCAGTCTTTCTTTCATTCTACAATTTCTGTCTTCTGGATATGTTGACACTCTTTTTGTGTTAATCACGTAATTTTTGACTATGGTGCACTTGTTCATTCTTTTTTCAGTGGTGGTATGTTTTTCCCTGTTACCTGTATGTTCAATATACATAGAGTCAGATGTATCCATCTTCTCTTCTACCTGTGCTGTTTGTTGCCACGTGCTTTAGTGAGATGTTTCACAGGCAGGACAATAATCAATTTTTCTTTTTCTTTCTTTTTTTGCTTTGTGGTGAGCAGACAGTGCAGGGCTCTGGTAGCTACAGATGGGTTGGGGCTCAACAAGAATAGAAAAAAGAGTACAAGGGTGTGAGTTATGCAGTGAAGATGAATAAATAGAAAGTCAGCCACAAATAAGCAATGTTTATGACTGAGCCTCCTGACTTGGAATAAAATTCAGGAATACAAGCAAGTCACAAGGACCTTGCATTCCCATTGACCCAGTAATTCCACTTCCACCAGTTCTTTCTAGGGAATTAATGAGGCCCAGAGACAGAGCTGAAAGGAGGCTGCACACTCTGTTTATTCTCTGAAGAGTGAAATGTTAGAAAAATATTTTCCATTCACAGAGGCTGACCAAGGCTATTTCCTCTCCCTAGGGGGTTTCTACCCAGCTAAGTAGAACCCATTATACTTTCAAATGCTCCCCTTTCTCAGGGAGGGAGGCTGCCAACCTGGTTCACTAATGCAGAAATGATGGCTGTTTCAGGATCTGTTGGTGTTCTACCACAGAAACAGAACCGATAGTGTCTGGACAGAACTGCGTCCCTCCAAAAGTCATAGGTTGAGGTCCAAACCTCCAGGACCTCAGAATTTGAGTATATTTGGAGACAGAGCCTTTAAAGAGATAGTTAAAGTAAAATGAGTTCATGCAAGTGGGCCCGCATCCTACAGGACTGGTGTCCTTATAAGAGAAAATTTGGACACAGACACACACAGAGGGATGACCATGTGAGGACACAGGGAGGAGACAGCCGTCTGCAAGCCAAGGAAAGCAGCCTCGGGAGAAACCAACTCTGCCAACACCTTGATCTCAGACATCTAGAACTGTGAGAAAATACATTTCTGTTGTTTAAACCACTCAGCCAATCGCTTGCAATTTATTGTGGCTGCTCAAGCAAACTAATTCAAGTAGGATATATATAAACCTGTATCTATCTATCTATCTATCAATCTATCTAATGTACACGTATATATCTCTCTACATATGTTTGGGTCTTTTTTAAGGAACTCACTTTTTAAAAATCCTCACCTGATGATATGTTTATGTATTTTAGAAAGAGAGGAAGGGAGAGAGAGACATTAGTGTGAGAGAGGAACATCGATTGGTTGCCTCCCGTACATGCCCTGATCATGGATCAAACCCAACAACCTTTTGGTGTACGGGATGACATTCCAACCGAGCCACACTGGTCAGGGCATTGTGTGTTTTTAAAAATATATTACTATAGAAAGAGTTGGTTCTCTCTCTTTATTTTATTTATTGATTTTAGAGGGAAGAGAGGGAGGAACATCAATTTGTTTTTCCACTTATGCATTCATTGGTTGCTTCCTGTACATGCCCTGACCAGGGATCAAACCCGTAACCTTGGTATATTAGGACAATGCTCTAACTAACTGAGCTACTTGGCCAGGGCTGCATCATGTTTTGATTTGCTTTTGAATTGATTAATTACAGAAATTTGGTTCCATAATGTATTCAGGAATAGGCTGGAATCATAGTTGAACATCAGAGAACCAGAAACTAATGAAAGGGAAGGAATTCCCTGTCCCAAAACACCCACTGCCCCAAAATGATTCCTGATGGGACCGGGGTATGTAACCTGAAGATGACAATCAGAATGAAGTATCCTTGTGGTTTGGAAATTGAGGTCTCCAGACATTGGCCAGGCCTGTGCTGTTTCAGAGAAGACTGTTCCTCCCCAAGTTCAGATGTGGCCTCTCCAGTGCTTGGATTCCCGCTGGGCATTCCATAGTGAGGCATTGAACTGAGGGCTATCTGGCAGTTGACATTCTAACTCTTTCCTCTCAGAGATGTGGGTAGCTAAGAAATGTCATTCCCCTGTGACCCACTTTTCTATTAGGTTTGGCCCAAATTCCCCCTAAGCACTGGGAGCCAGAGCCTCCCCATCCACCTAGAGGATCCGTCAAGTGGGTTGGGAAGGCAGAGTGTGGGTTGGGGAGGGGCCAACAGTGTCCTTTTCTCTCTCATTGCAAGACAGTATGGGTAAATATTTTTATAATCTTGGGGTGGTTGAGGCCCTGCAAACAATAATGCTGAAATTAAAACACATAAATGAGGGACTTCCGCCAAGATGGAGGCATAGGTGGACACACTGCGCCACTGCTCACAACCAGAGAGTTTAAACAACAAGTTCAATAGCAAAAAATAAACAACCAGAACGGACAGAATCGAACTGAGGGGAAATCCTACACCCAGGAAGTTGGAGAGGACATACATCCAGGTCGGTAAGCGGGGCAAAGCCTGTGGAGAAGCGGAGCGAGAGGCACATTGCCCGGAGGGACTCACACCGCTAGTGCCTAGCCAAAGCGCAGCCCCGAGAAACAAGTGAAGCCCGCAGCGGGCGTAACTGGAGAGGCCAGTGGGAACCAGCAGGGCCGAGACTGGCAGAAAAAGCAGTAAGGAACTAGGGAGCGGAGGGTGATAGGGAGCAGTGGCGAAAGGAGCAGGCACCATTGCGCCCTCCCAGGCCCCACCCCCAGAGGAATCGTCACAACAAAACGACCTAGGTTACCAGGCACCAGCGAACACCAGATAAAAAGAATGAAAATGGCCAAAATGAAAGATCAGAACAAATTACAACTAACGGACGAGGACATAGCCAACCTATCAGATGCTCAGTTTAAAACACTGGTAATCAGGATGCTCACAAAATTGGAAGAAAGGTGAACACAAATAAATGAACGAATGAAGAATACGCTAAAGATAATGAGGGAAGATATACAGGGGACCAATAGGGAAAAGAAGGAAGCTGGGACTCAAACCAATAGGGTGGACCAGAAGGAAGAAATAAGAATTCAAAAAAATGAGGAGGGACTCAGGAACCTCCGAGACATTTGTAAACGACCCAACATCCGGATCATAGGGCTGCCAGAAGGAGAAGAGGAACACCAAGAAATTGAACATATATTTGAATAGATAATGAACGAGAATTTCCCAAATCTGGCAAAGGAAATAGATTTCCAGGAAGTCCAAGAAACTCAGAGAACACCAAAGAAGCGGGACCCAAAGAGGAACACACCAAGGCGCATCACAATAACATTACCCAAGATTAAAAACAAGGAGAGAATCCTACAAGCAGCAAGGGAAAAGGAGACAGTTACCTACAAAGGAATTCCCATAAGACTATCAGCGGATTTCTCAAAGGAGACCTTCCAAGCAAGAAGGGGCTGGAGAGAAGTATTTCAAATCATGAAAAACAAGGACCTACAACCAAGAATACTCTAGCCAGCAAAACTTTCATTTAGAATGGAAGGGCAGATAAAGTGCTTCTCAGATAAGGTCAAGTTCAAGGAGTACATCATCACGCAGACTTTACTATATGAAATGTTAAAGGGATTTATATAAGGACTCATGAGAGAAGACACTGAGGCCAGATCAGCTACCGGGAAACATGGATCTCACTGGGATAAGAAAAGCAAAACCAGCCAACATAAGGAAGAGTGTTCTGCAGATTAGTCACAGCCAAGACGCTTGTAAGGTAAGCAAGCAAAATATAACCCAAGAAACAAAATATAACCAGAGACATTGAAATTTAGAACAATCTGACAGTAACCAGAGGGGAGGGGGAAGGGGATAATGGGGACAAGGGTATTCAGGAACTGCTATAAAGGACACATGGACAAAACCAAGGGGGAGGGTGGAAGCAAGGGAGGGAGGTGGGTTTGCCTGGGGTCGGGAGCTGGGGTGGGGGGTAAATGCAGACAACTGTAATTGAACAACAATAAAATAATAAAAAAATACATAAACGAAAATGCTAATTCATGTGATTCCATAACAGTTGGCATTTTACACATGGAGTTGTGGGGATGTAAACCAGATGGAAGTTAAAATCGGGGGAAATGGCTGCATTGTGCGTGATGGTCAGAGGCATTCTGTGCTAATTCACAATTTGTAACTGCAAGTCCATGAGAAAATGTGGGGTGTCTACGTGGAAAAATGTGCACACATTGGAACATAGACGAGAAAGTCAAATGCAAAGGATAAAAGATGATCTATCTTACAGTAATCCAGAAAGGATACAGAAAAATCCAAAGGAGAGGTCATTGTATCTTGATCCAACTGGTAGGCATGAAAAGAAAAAAGGACAAGATTTTGGGTTTGTAAATGCCTGGGAAAAATCTCGAAGTGGAGATAGAAAAGTTGGATGTTGATAGCAGCATTATTCATAACAGTCCAGAAACCACCCAAATGGCCATCAGCTTATGAACAGACAATAAATTTTGGTCTATCCATACAATGGAATATTATTCAAGCACGAAGAGGAGTGAAGTATTGATACATACTACAACATGGATGAACCTGAAAACATTAAGCTAAGTGAAAGAAACTTCACAAAAAGTCACGTAATGAGGATGTGAAGTACAGCACAGGGAATATAGTTGACAATATTGTGATAACTATGGATGGCACCAGGCGGGCACTAGACTTATCATGAGGATCACTAAGTAAATTACATAACTATCTACCTGCTATGCTGTACACCTGAAACTAACATAAAATAATATTGAATGTCAACTGAAATTGAAAAATATTTTTATAAAAGAATCTCATTTAATGTTGACCAAATATATTTAAAAAACAGTGAGATACTGCGATTCAGAATAGGAAAATCTATACAGACAAAAAGTAGATTAGTATGTGTCTAGGCTTAGGGCAGTTGGGAGGGAATGAGGAGAGACTGCTAATAGGCATGGAATTTCCTTCTGAGGTGATGAAAATGTTCTAAAATTGATTTTGGTAATGGCTACACAACTCTGAATATACTGAAAAAAACCCTCTCATTAAATTGTGCATTTTAAGTGGGTGAATTGTATGTGATTGGTATCTCAATAAAGTGTTTATTAAAAAAATAAAACAGTGTGCCATGGCTGGGTAGCTCAGCGGATTAGAGCATTGTTCAGATGTGCTAAGGTTGTGAGTTTGATCCTGGGTCAGGGCACAGAAAAGAAGCAACTAATGAATGCGTGAATAAGTGGAACAACAAATCGATGTTCTCTCCCTCTCTTAAATCAATAAATGGACAATTTTAAAAAACCCAGTAAATTGTTATCTGCTTAGTATTGCTCTGAATGTATTACAGAATTTTATTCCATGGGTATTGACACATACTAATCTACTTTTTGTCTCTATAGATTTTCCTATTCTGAATTACACAATATCTGACTTTTTTTGGGCAATACTAAATGTGCTTCTACTTTAAACATATTTTTCAAATACAGTTGACATTCAGTATTATTTTACGTTAGTTTCAAGTGTCCACCAGAGTGTTTAGATATTTATATAATTTACTTAGTGATCTTTGTGATAAGTCTAGTACCCACCTGGCACTATCCATACTTATTACAACATTATTGACTTTATAGGTTAGCGCTATGCATCACAATATCACATATTCACACACAGTCACTTTGCACACAGGACTCCTGACAGACCCTCACGATGGGACCCAGAAAACCAGCAGGAAAAGGAGAGGGTGAGGGATGGTGATCAGATACACAGTCTGTAAAACAGATGGCTAGTGTTGAATATTTTTCATGGTTCAGAAATAGAGGTCTTCGGAACACTGGCCAGGTTGTGCTCTTTCCGAGAAAGCCAGTCGCTCCCTGAGCTGGATGGCAATGTATATATGTTGCTTGGACTCCAGTCCAGCCTTTCACTTATTAATCAGGGAAACATTCCATGGTGGGTTGTTGAACTGAGGTTTTATTTGGCAATGGGGCCAGATGTTGACATTCAGACTACTTCTCAAGGACTAAGTGTCTCCAGTCAGAAAGGTTTCTGCCATCTGAACCTCTTTTCTGTTTATTTAGGTTGGGCCCAAATTCTTCCTGTAGCCACCAAGGCTGTCTAGAAGGAGCCTAGAGTAATGCTGTAAGATCACAGTGCGAGCCACGTGCGTGATTTTAGGTTTTCTAATAGTTGTGACTGCACATGCTCTTTATTTTCTTTTTTGCTTTTAAAAGAGATAGGTTGTGCCCTGGCTGGTGTGGCTCAGTGGATTGGGTGCTGGCCTGTGAATTGAGGGGTCACTGGTTCGATTCCCAGTCAAAGCACATGCCTGGGTTATGGGCCAGGTCTCTGGTAGGGGGTGCTCAAGAGGCCACCACCCCTTGATGTTTCTCTCCCTCTCTTTTTCCCTCACTTCTCCTCTTTAAAAATAAATGAATAAAGTATTTTAAAAAAAGAGAGAGAGAGAGATGGGTTACCTTGCCAGGGTAACCCAGTTGGTTGGAGCATTGTCCTGATGGGCCGAGGTTGTGGATTTTATCCCTGGACAGGGCATATACAGGAGTCAACCAATGAATGCATAAATAAGTGGAACAACAAATCAATGTTTCTCTCTCTCTCTCTCAAATCAGTACATAAAATAAAATTTAAAAAGGGAGGGGAGCCCTTGCCAGTGTGGCTCAGTTGTTGGAGCATCGTCCTGAACACCATAAGGTTCAGGTTTGATCCTGGTCAGGACACATGCCTAGTTTGTGGGTTCAATCCCTGTTTTAGGCATGTACAGGAGGCAACCACTTGATGTTTCTCTCTCTCACTGCCTCCCCCTGCTAACTCTCTCTCTAAGATCAATAAACACATGCTCGGGTGAGGATTAAAAAAACATTTAAAAGGCTCAGGTCCCCACCATGATCTGCAGGCACTTGGTTCCCCAGAGTTTCAACAGAAGCGATGCTGAGGGAGGGAGCGAACACTCTGCTGCAGAGGGGCTGCCTCTAAGATTCATTTGCGTGGTGTTCTGACTCTTTCACATATGGCTTTTAGGAAAATGCAAATGATTTCTGTGAATATATGAGCCTTCGTGTGTGTACTCAAAGGCATAGAAGTGCAATTCTTCTTCTTGACACAGCCATGATTTAATGCATTGAGTGATTTGGTTTAACTGAGCGTATCCAAAACCAGATGGCTGTGTGTGCACACACGCACAAGTTTGGGGCCAGGCACCCAGTCCATCAGAAAATGAGGAAGCCAAAGTTTCACTGCCCCCACAACCCCCCCCCCCAAAAAAAAAACAAACTAAAGCTAAGAAATAACACGGAAGAATACAGTCTAGAAAGGTTTAATATGTTCATGGTTTGGAAACTTCTGTGTTCAGAACAGGGGGCAACGTTAAATTGTTTCCCAAAAAGCTGAGCGCTTCGTGCGAGGGAGGCAAGCTCCTCATTGTTTGGTTTCCAGCTGAGCACTGAGCTCAGGAACCACGGTGAGTCTTTGAACTGAAATATAATCTGATGATTGGCCCAGGAAGCAACATGCAAACTATTTCTTTTCCAGGACCATGCGTTTCCTATTAGACATGTGTCTTCCAACTGAATTCAGATCTGGCCAGGACCTCTCCTATAACATTGAGATCCAAGGGTATTAGGGAAGAGTTTCTGGGGGCAGGGAATGGGTGGCAGTGTCCACAGCAAGAAGAGAGCTCTTGTCTGAGCCCCGCACAGTGTCACACAGAAAAAGATTTTTGTAGCCATGGGTGATTCAGGCACTACAAACATCAACAGACGCAGAACAGAAGACTATTAAATCTGATTACACAAACACTAAACGTGGAAAGACAGAAGAACCCCCATCACAAATAAGATTTAATAACCAACTGGGTGAGATCATTGCATCTTATTAAATCACAGGAATTCTGGCACTAGTACCATCAGAGAGCTAACAGGTCAGGATGGAAAAGTTGAACATCACAATAGAAGGAGAGGGAAGGGACCTGAGCTGACAGTTGGTGAAAAAGGTGCTCTGGCATCCTGGTGATACAACCCAAGTGTCCATCAATAATGAGGGGATAAATACAACATGGTCCATTATAGAGTGGAATATTACTCAGCCTTAAAAAAGGAAGGAAATTCTGACACCTGCTGCATGCCTGAAACTTGGAGACATTATATTAAGGGAGAGAGGGATGGGGAGTTGTTTTTTTAAAATATTTTATTTATTTATTTTTAGAGAGAGGGGAAGGGTGCAAGAAAGAGAGAAAGGGAGAGGAACATTCATGTGTGGTTGCCTCTCAAGTGCCTCCTACAGGTCCTACAGGGGACCTGGCCTGCAACCCAGGCATGTACCCAGACTGGGAATTGAACCAGCCACCCCCTAATTTGCAGGATGGCACTCAATCCACTGAGCCGCACCAGCCAGGGCAGGAAGTTGTTGTTTAATGGGAACAGAGTATCAGTTTTACAAGAAGAAAAGAGTTCTGGGGATGGATGGTGGTGATGGTCTTTCAACAATGTGAATGTGCTTCATGCCACTGAACTGCACACTTAAAAATGGCTAAGATGGTAAATTACATGCTATGTGTCTCCCAGCCTCGTTTTTTAAAAGACAAAACAGATCTAAACATCAAAAGCAACATGAAATGTTATTGCTCTGACAAAGATGAACAAAGCAGTGACACCCAGAACTGGCAAGAGAGAGGGGAAAGGACACCTTCAGATGGGGCCAGTGGGACACGGTGGGCAGAGCCTTTCTGGAAGCATTTTAGCAATGGTCTCAAAGCATCAAGAGCACATGAGTGGACTTTGTTTCAGGTACTCTGGTCAATGTGAAATGCAGGGAGGCCTGCCCGGCTACACTGGGCAACACTAGGACATCGTGAGCAAGCGCAGGTAGTTAGAAGCTGCAGCATAGAAGGCATCAAGGCTGTATAGCATTTTGTGATCAGGAGGGTGGCTCCTTTGATTAATTTATTTTTTAAAAGATTTTATTTATTTTTTAGAGAGAAGGGAAGGGAGGGAGAGAGAGAGAGAGAGAAACCAATTGGTTGCCTCCTGTATGTGCCCTGACCAGATTTTGAACCCACAACATAGGTATGTACCCTGACAGGGGATCAAACCCACAACCTTTTGGTGTATAGGATAATGTTCCAACCAACTCAGGCACCTGGCCAGGGCTCCAGGAACCACTTTAAGAAAACGCTAGTAATAAAGTAAGTGAAACAAATCAACACAAACATTTTTAATGAGGTATTCAAATATATATATCTACATTTGCACTAACTCCTGGAAATGCAGTGTGTATTTTGCCATGACACATCTCCATTCAGACCAGCCACGTTGCAGGTGCTCAGTGGCCACCTGTGGTCTGTGGCTACGGTGTCAGACAGCTCAGGTCCAAACTGTGCAGGGGTGTGTTTGAGCCCACATGCATTCACCTTGAGAGCCCAGACAATTCCAGACTCTGCAGCTATTTCTCCATTTCCACAGCTTGACTCCCCTACCCACTCAGGCTCTAGTTTCCATGGCAATAGCCAAAGCCGGCCCCTGCAGGGACAGTGTGACAGCTCTTGGGGCTGAACAAAGCAAAGCTAGGAAAACAACCAGCCTTGGGGCTGGGTGGGTTGGGGAGACTATCCAGTGGACAGTCTCCCCCGTTAACACCTCATGCATGCATTTGTGTGTGGAAAATTGCACCCTCTGATAGAGGCTGTGTAAATGAGAACAAAACTGGCTACTCTCACACCATCTTGGAAATCACAAATCTCCCGCAAATTCTAGTGGTGCCAGCATTTCATACAGCCATGCACTGATTCGTGTCATAAAAAATGGATCAAGTCCCTCCAACTTGCCAGATCCAGTGCTGGGAACTGGAATTGCGATTGTAAACCAGTAGGCTTTGACCTGAGAGCATAAAGGAGATGGTTTCATTTAAAAGGTTTCCTTTCAGCCCTGGCTGGTGTGGCTCAGTGGATTGAGCGCCAACCTGCGAACCAAAGGGTCAACAGTTTGATTCCCAGTCAGGGCACACGCCTGGGTTGTGGGCCAGGTCCCTCGTAGGGGGAACATGAGAGGCAACCACACATTGCTGTTTGCCTCTTTCTCCTTCCCTTCCCCTCTCTCTAAAACTAAATAAATAAAATCTTAAGAAAAGAACAGAAAAAAGAAATGCACTAGATCAGACAGGAAGGCGTGTTTACTCTTCAAAAACCAAAAGCGTAATGGGAGTTATCATTATACTTATGTGCACTTACGGGGAAAAATGTCAAAGTGAAAAAACAGATGTGCCTTATTTAAACAAAACTGTGTATAAAGAATTGATTAAAATAGTGGGGGAAATGTTTACAAATCAAATGCTCTAAACCAGATGCTACATCTAACTCCTGGTTTAAGATTCTACACTCAACGTGTCAGGGACTGCTCACGTGCCGTCTACTTGAGTTTGTTATAATAGAAAAACCAATGAGAGGCCTTTCTGAGGAACTTCTCTGCCTGTCGAAAGCCATCTTTTGGAGACGTTCTTCAAGAAAGTAAAACAGGCCCCAGCTGGGTAGCTCAGTTGGTTGGAGTGTTGTCCCTGTACACCAAAGTTTTGGGTTCAATCCCTCCCTGGTCAGGGCACACAGAAGAATCAGCCAGTGAATGCATAAATAAGTGGAATGACAAATCCATGTTTCTCTCTCCCCTCTTTACTCTCTCCCCAAAATCAATTAAAAAAAGAAAAAGAAAAATTCCGAGTGTCACCCACTGGGAACAACATTCTTGGTCAGTGCATGACAGTTGTAGCAGTTCTAAAATGTCAGAAAAAATACAGCAGCTTTACAAACGTTGATGAACCTGCAGGACTGTTCCACGGGCCACTCCTCTTATTCTCGGCAGAGAAAGAGCTGCGTCTCCAGCGTCCGAGGTTGTTGATTGTCTCCATGTGTTGTAACAGCTATTCATTTTTCTCTTCAGGCTCATCTCGTTTCTCTCTCTCTCTCTCTCTTTTTCTTTTAAATTTTAAATTGTGATGAAAGGATTAAGCAGTACAAATTGGTAGTTATGGAATAGTCACAGAGATGTAGATTACAGCACAGGGAATATAGTCAATAATATTGCCATTAACTATATGTGTGGAGTCAGGTGAAAACTTGAAGCATTGGGTGGAACCCTCTGTAAAGTATGAAGGGAGACCCCAAAAACTGGAATTATCTTCTGGAGGGTGGGCCCCTTGTAATACAGGCCATCCCCTCAGTGAGTGTTCTAGCAACCCATCTGTATCAGTGTGTTAACTGGCATTGTTGTGAAAGACTGTGTCCGACCTCAGAGGCTGTGTTTGACACGTTTGCCCATTTTATGACAGGTCATTTACAAGCACATCTGCCCACACTGCACTGAGTGTTCAGCAGTTTTTGACCAAAAAACGCATGACCCCCATGCCCCACCCTCCCTATTTACCTGAAAAAGTCCTCAAAGGGAAATGTTTTGCCGATGTGGAAGAGGTGAAACAAAAAATGACAGAAGCACTAAAATCGATGAGTTCAAAAACTGTTTTGAACAGTGGAAAAAAAGTCTCCATAGCTGTATTGTATCAAATGGAGAGTACTTTGAAGGTGACTGAAATTTAAACATGCAAGAATAAATACACAAATTTTTATAAATAAATTCTGGGGTTTTTTTGGTCTCTCTTTGTACATAATTGTCTAACCACTGTGCTGTTCATCTGAAACTAATGCAGAATAATATTAAATGTCAATAGTAATTGGAAAGTTAAAAATATATAAATTAAAATAAAAGAAAAACATTTTATTTTAATTATTTTTAATAGCGTGTTTTATTTTTTAAAGATTTTATTTATTTATTTATTTTAGGAGAGGGGAAGGGAGGGAGAGAGAGGGAGAGAAACATTAATGTGTGGTTGCCTCTTGCGTGCTCCTTACTGCAGACCCAGCCAGCAACCTGGTCATGTGCTCTGACTGGGAATCGAACCAATGACCCTTTGGTTCGCAGGCTGGCACTCAATCCACTGAACCACACCAGCCAGGGCAAAAGAAAAACATTTTAAATTGTGGTAAAATACATATAACATAAAATTTACCATCATAACCATTCTTTTTTATTAAGATTTTATTTATTAATTTTTAGAGAGTGGGAAAGGGAGGGAGCAGAAAGGGAGAGAAACCTTGATGTGTAAGAGATACATTGACGGGCTGGCTCTCAAATGCCCCCAACGGCCTCCCACCAGGGGACCTGGTCCGAAACTCAGACATGTGCCCTGAGAGTTGAACCAGCAATCTTTTAGTTCACAGGTCGACACACTCGATCCATGGAGCCCCACCAGCCAAGGCCATTGTAACCGTTCTTTTAGTGTACCATCCATAGTGTTAAGTTCGTTCACAGTGTTGTGTAACCAACCTCCAGAAGTTTGTCATCTTGCAAAACAGAAACTCTGACCCGTTAAACAACTACCTCCACCCCCATCAACCACCATTCTGCCTGCTGACTCTATGAATTTGACCAGTCTGGGCACCTCCTAACCGTACTTCTCTTTTTGTTCAACCATTCCAGAGCAAAGGCTGCGTTATTGTCCTTATTATCTCTTAAGAAAAAACAAATTATGTCGCAAAATTATTTTCATAAGAGGAGGTAGTGGATGAGTCTGTAGCTAAAACAAAACCACACAGGAGAAAAAATATTTTAGAAGTGTGTCAAGGGGTTCATTAATAAAACATTTTTGACTTTGTGATACTTTATGACACTTGAGCAATTAAGTGGTATTTTGAGTGGATTATTGTGATTTCTGTACATATCATTGTGAAGAAAATTTCACTTTTGTACCACATTAGTACTTGTTATTTTGTACTTTTTTTTAATACAAGTGGGCCCCAGACTGTAAAGCTTCACTAACCTTGGGTCTAGTCCTGCTCAAATATTAGCTCACAAGAGGGGATATCCCACCTCTCCCCTCTCCTGTGGTTTCCAAAACCTGGACTTGGGAACCAAAATGAGACAGCATTTTTCCCTTACCAGGCAGGCAAAAATGAAGGGACTGACACCACCCAAGGGGGACCAGAAGATGACAAAATATTACCTTCACAAGCTGGCTGTTGGTATTGCAGACATTTTGGCAATGATTATGAAAGCTTAAAATGTGCATAATGTACCCTGGCTGTTGTGGCTCAGTGGATTGAGAGCCTGCCTGCAAACTGAAAGGTTGATGGTTCTATTCCCAGTCAGGACACATGCCTGGGTTGCAGGCCAGGTCCCCAGTAGAAGGCACTCGAGAGGCAACCACATATTGATGTTTCTTTCCCTCTCTCCCTCCTTTCTGCACTCTCTAAAAATAAATAAAATCTTTTTTAAAATGTGCCTAATATTTGATCCCGTAATTCACTTCTGGAAACCTACCCCTCCCACCTGGACCCCCACAGAAGACACTTACCACACAGGGGTTAGGACAGTGTGTCTGTGTGAATGCAAGAAACTAAAGTTAAGGGTGTGGAACATCCCCAAGGGTGAGAACTAGGGCAGTGATCCTATGTGGTATGGTCTTCAAACTGTTTGAAATAAAAACAACTCTTCAAAAACAAACGGTTTTCTAAAAAGAATATTTAAGGGAGGGTCAAATATATGGTGACAGAAAGAGATTAGACTTTGGGTGGTGAGCACACAATGGAGTATACAGATGTAATATAAAGTTGTATATGTGAAGTTAATTTTTTTACTATTTATTTTTTAGAGAGAGGGGGAAAGGAGGGAGAAAGAGAGGGAGGGAAACATCCATATGAGAAAGAAACATACCTCAGTTTCCTCTTGAATGCCCCCAGCTGGGGACCTGGTCCACAACACAGGCATGTGCCCTGATCTGGAATTGAACTGGTACCTCTTGCTTTGCAGGCTGACACTCAACCCACTGAGCCACATTAGCCAGGGCTGAAATCTATGTAATGTTATTAATCAATGTTAAGTCAATGAATTTAATTAAAATATTTAATATCTCAAGGACATGTTATATAATAAAGGATAAGAACTTATATACAATGTCAATTTGGGGCAGAAATAATTTCACTCCTTTATGTTTACATATTCATTACTTACCTAGAAGCTGTACTGAGTTATATACTATCTAGAAGACACTCTGAAAGCCCTGGGGACACGTTGGAGACCAAGATAGAAAAAGTCTGCTCTCCTGGAGCTTTCTTTTAATGGGAAGGGAAAGAGAATCAATCAACTACTCATCAGGTATACGATTTGGTAGCATGTTAGACAGATGAAAAAGATAAATTCCTCACCAGCCACTAATTCTGCTGCACAAATAGCCCTGGGGAAGCTCTCCCAGGTGTGAGCAAGGAGACAAACACCAGAATGGACATGGCAACTTTCATTTACCTGATGAGTAAATACTTGTGTGCCAACATCTCTAGTGTTCTTGGTAAGAGCAAAAACCCGGGGTGGGGAGGGGGCACTGGTGTGGAATTTAAATGTTCACCAACAAGAGAACAGATATATAGATTAGAGGTATCCGTCAGAGGGGAGGGGAAGGGGAACTGGATGAAAGAAGGCAAAGGGATTGGCTACCGAACATATAAGCATGACTCATAGACTCAAACAACAGTGTGGTGAAGGCCAGGGGTGGGGGGCTGGGTGGAGGTGGGTCAAAGAGGGAAAAAGGGAACATCTGCAATAGTGTCAACAACAACAATAATAGTAAAACAGAGGTATCTACGTAATAGAATGCCATGTAGCTATTTAAATGAATGACTCAAAGCTATGCGCTTCAACATGAATACATCTCGAGAACCAGATTTATCACCTAGTGAAAGGAAGTCACACACACACACATAAAAAAAAGAATGAAGCTACGCATAGAACACCTCCAAACTGTCGAGCAGGCCTCAGGGTGATATTTTCCTCGGTGCCCTTGTTTGAAAGGGTTTTCTTTCTTTGCCTATTTACTGCTCATTGCTTTGAGCTGCATCAGCTCTAACTCAGTGCACACCGCATCCAGGTGAGCACACCTCCTCCAGATTTCTGACCTCAGGGAAGACTTTTCTCCCTAGTGTGATTTTTTTCAAACCTTGCCTGTTTCTCTCCTACAACCTGGAAAATTCCAATTTCTGCAGCTTAATGCCAAGCCCAAGGCTGTCTCCAGCCCCCCCCCCACCCGCCTACGCCAGCCAGCCGTTTCCATGGCAACGGATAAGCCCGACACAGTACTATAGGTGCGATGCAGAACAAAGAAAATTGCCTGTTGGGGGATGGGGAGGACTTTGGGAGGATGCATGCCCATCCTCCCCTCAGCTGTGGTTCCTGATTTCTGAGCAGTTTCTTGTGCACCTAAAATCCTGCCCACAGGAGGAAAGCGTGATTTGGGGGATTTAATGAACTGAAGATGAATGAGGAGGGTGAAGGAGCAAATGGGGGAGGTGGATAGTGAAATATGAAGGAACCACGACCTATACATTGTGGCTCCAAGGGTAGTCGGGAGCCAGCAGCACTGTCGGCACCACGTGGGAACTTGATAGAAATCCACTTTCTGGGGGGAGGTGGGACGGGAGGGGAAGGGAGGGGGGAGGGGAGAGGATGCAAATAATTGTAATTAAACAAAAAAAAATTAATAAATTAAAAAAAAAAAGAAATCCACTTTCTCAGGCCCCATCTCGAACTTCAATGAACCAACTCTGTGTGTCTGATGTTGGCTCAAGCTTGAGGACCACTGGTCTGAACCACTGACTACCACCTTCTGGGGTTGGTAATGTTCTCTCCATTAATCCCAAGGAAATAAGAGATAGAAGAGACCTTAATGTGGGGTCCTCAGATCTCTGGCTATTTTCTCCACATTCAGTCCCGAGATAAGATTCTCTCTCCGCATTCTCACATCTGCCTACTGATCCTCCAGTTTCTGTCTGCACCCCAGACCTTTTTCTAGGCGCCTCACATGCTCAAGTGCCAGGGCATGGAGGAAGGGGATGGGGAGTGGCTGCTTAGAGGTTTTGGGGTTTCATTTTTGGGGTGACAAAAATATCTTGGAATGAGACAGAGGGGGTGATTTTTACAACACCGTGAATGCACTAAATGCCACTGAATTGTTTCCTTCAAAATAAAACTAGTCAATCAGAACGTTAGGTCACAATTCTCTTTAAACCAGTGTTGTCCAGAGTCATGTATGTAAGTCAACATTTTCTACTAGCCATGTATTTTGAAAGAAAAAAAACTAATTAAAATTAATTCTAGTAATATATTTTATGTCACTCACCTGTCCCTCATCTGTCCTGGGAAACCCATGAACATCAAAACCAATTTCTTGTCTCTGCAGCCCTACAGCCACTTGATCCCCAAGTCTGGCCGATTCTGCCTCAGACATAGGTTTTGCATTGGCCTGTCCTCTTTATCACTTGCAAAACAACCCTAACTATTCTTTTTTCTCAAAGGAAAATATGGCCAAGCCACCCCTTGCCGACCCTTTCAGTTGATTCTTGTTGCTTATAAGTTCCACCCACCTCAAGACAGCCCACAAGCCATGGTGACCCCGGATTTTCTTACTAGAGGAAGTTGGGGGTGCCAGCTATATTGGGAGATGCTTTGTGGAATTTTCCTTGAAGCTGGATCCACGCAAAGTTCTGAAGCATTAGACTCTATACTTAGGGTGGGCAAAGTTTTTTTGCAAAGAGCCACCTAGTAAATATTTTAGGCTTTGTGGGCCACATCTGACTCAACCATTCAACATGGAAGCACCGTAGACCCTATCTGATGAATGGAAGTATCCATGTTCTTTCATTTACAAACACCTCTCTGTCTCCCTGCTTGCCCCATCTCATCCACATCTCCATGATCTCTCTCCTGTGTCCTGCAACCATCTCTTCATTGGTCTCCTCCAACACCACCCCTGTCCTTCCATTAGTTTTCCTCACAAGCATCAGAGTAGATTTTTCAAAAAGATACCTGGTCGTGTTCCATCCTTTGAGCCCGTCAGCAGATTCCATCGCTCTATGGATACACACCCAATTCATTTTTTTTAAAGATTTTATTTATTTATTTTTAGAGAGGGTAAGGGAGGGAGAAAGAGAGGGAGAGAAACATCAATGTGTGGTTGACTCTCCAGCACCCCTACTGGGGTCCTAGCTCGCAACCCAGGCATGTACCCTGACTGGGAATCAAACCCAAGACCCTTTGGTTTGCAGGCCAGCACTCAATCCACTGAACCATATCAGCTGGGGCCCAGGTTTTTTTTTTTTTTAGAATCTGCAAGTAGATAGAACTCCAGAATTTCCACGTAGAAGGGGCTTGGGTGAGGGACAATCTGGTTGGAGGTTGGAAGGCTGTGGGACTCATCCTGCAGAGGTGTTTGTACAATGATGGCCACTGTTACAAAAGACAACTACTGGGAAAAATCACACACCTCCTTTGAATGCATATATCTAGGGATGCACAAAGTTAGGTACAGACAAACGAAGATTGAAAATGTACACACTATTTGAGTTATTATTTCAATGTTTATGTAATTTAGTTCAACACATGCGCCTGGAAGTAGATTGCCATATGGTCCATACGTATGGAAAACTGTGGGCTGTGGGCCATGCATGGTCGGCGTTTGGAACAAACATCCATCTCAAAATGAGAACACAAGATTTTCACCTCCAGAAAACCAGAGAAAACCCACTTATGGAACATGACCCCGAGATGGAATCTATAAACAGATGGCTAGTATTAAATATTTTTTTATGGTTTAGAAATGGACATCGCCAGAATACTGGCCATGTTGTGCTGTTTCTGGGAAAACTGTTCGCTTCCTGAGTTGGATGTCAGTGCATATGGAGCTTGGACTTGAGCCGCACCCTCGTAGGTCATTAATCAGGGTGAAATTCCATGGCGGGTGGCTGCCCTGCGTTTTATTTGGCAAACAGGATAAAGCTGACATTCTAACTGCCAGTTTTCAGAGATGCTTTGCTTTTTAAATAGTCACCCCCAATGGGACCCTCTTTTGTGTTCAGGTTTTGGTCCCGATCTTGCTGGTAGCAACTGGTTGCTGAAGGACATTGAGTGCAGTCTGAGCTCAGGATGGAAGGAAGTGTTTGGAGCAGATAGAGTTCCTATGCTTGCTTCAGCATAAGACAACAGAGGTGAATACTTTGATAATCATGGGGTGGGGCATGCCCTGTGAAACTTAACAAAGAAGCCAGTGGATATAAAAGAAAAACATTAACAAGTCTGTCCCTACAAACACTGAAAAATGAGGGTCAGGGGAAACCCCATCACAAATAAGACTTAACGGGCATCTGAGTTGAAATTTCACGAAATGTAGATGAAAAGCATATATATTTGGGTACTGAGCACCAAGAGAGCCAAGATATTTAAAAAATAACCTTAAAATAGGAATGTAGGCAAAAGATATGCAGAGGGAGGAAGAGAAGAGGAGGAGGAGATGAAAGAGGAGAAGAAAAGGAAGAAGAAGAAACTCAAATTTTGAAAAACATGAAAACATCTTCCATTTCCCTTGGAATCCAAAAACTGGACATCAAAGCCAAAATGAAGAGGACCATCAGATGACTTGTGAGGAAATTGGTTTTTATATTGAGAGTGATGGAAAACCATTGGAAAGTTTTAATTCAGAAGGATAATGTGTAACATGATGAAATATATAGATAAATACCTTCCCTTTCATTGTAGTGTGGAGAATGGATTGTAGAAGAAAGCCAAGACCAGAAGCAGGGAAACTAGCTAGACGTGTGCTTACTCAGGTGCGAGATGATGGTTTCTTGGCTGAGGGTGGAACCATGATGATAGAGAGAATTTTTTTTTTTTTTGGAAGTAAAGTAATGAGGCCAAATTTATTTTTTTAATTGAGTCTTGAGTTACAAGCAAGCCTTTAATTACATTAATCAAGTAGGCTTCCTCTCAGCAAATGATGAAGGAAATACATTGTTCTAACTTCTGCTAAACTTGTTTTTAAAATTGCTGGATGTTATTTGGACATATGGAAAATAAATCCCTTGAATTTTTAGTCATTTTTTAAAAAAATTATTTTATTGTTGTTCAATTACAGTTGTCCGCATTTACCCTCCCCCCACCCCACCCCAGGCAAACCCACCTCCCTCCCTTGCTTCCCCCCTCCCCCTTGGTTTTGTCCATGTGTCCTTCATTGCAGGTTCTGAATACCCTTGTCCCCCTTCTCCCCTTCCCCCTCCCCTCTGGTTACTGCTAGAATGTTCTAAACTTCAATGTCTCTGGTTCTATTTTGTTTCTCTGGTTGTATTTGCTTGCTTACCTCAGAAGGGTCTTGGCTGTGGCTGATCTAAATTTCCCGGTAGCTGATCTGGCCTAGGTGCCTTCTCTCCTGAGCCCTCATA